>KK117625.1:513383-526314 GCA_000611955.2 Stegodyphus mimosarum
CTTATTTTGTGTAAGACTTTGCTTATCTGATTAAGATATTGTTACTTAATGAAAATTTTTAAAGATTCTTTTGATTTGATTAAAATATTTTAACAATACATTGATTAAATGCTAACAATATATTAATACAATAAATTATATAAAAATTAAAATCTGAGGTAGGACGAAAATAGTGAACTTTATGAATAATATGGAATTTAAATTTGGAATTTGAACATAGGATGATTTCAGACAAACTCTCTGCGAATCCCAAATACATTGAATGGGAATTCTTGGATTCACGAAGACGGTCAGATAGCTTATCTTCTCATATTAAACGTCATATAATGGAAAACTTCATAAACTCATATAAAACTAACTAAAACATATCTGCCTCACAAGTACTTAGCCTCACGGTTATAAAACTTACGTAATAACAGAAAAACTATCTGCTTGTGAGAAAATGGAAATAAAAGTTAAAATAAAATTCAAATGTTAAATTTACAAGACAAATAATCCTATGACCTTTAACTGGGGGCCTCGAATCCAACCAGCTATTAAGACTACCAACTCTAAATCCGAAATAAGTTAAGTATTTGCTGGGAGAGGTTATAGAGAAAGAACCATAGATGGTTATCAAAAGCTCTCTTTCGAACTCAAAAACTCTGTTCGTGTCTGTTTTAAATACCAGTTTGCATTCTGGTGTATACTGTTGCAACTGGAAGTAAAAGCAGAATAAGCAGAAATTGTTTAATAAACGTAAAACCTTATAACAAAAAATTACAACAAAAATTTATTTCTGTTTTCAGTTAGAAAATTTTCAGAATGCTGAGGAATAGACTGTTTGGTATCTTTTCAATAATCTATGCATATAAAGAAGAATGTCCGTTTGTGTGTTTGTTCGTGATTAACTCAGTCACTACTATAGCTATCGTCACGAAACTTTATACCATTCTTTTCTGGGTCCTAGAAAAGGTCGACGTCCACTTTTTTCCAAAACGTAGCTAAAATAAGAGATGTTAATTAAAAACACTGAAAACGCTAATTTTCGCCCTAATTTTTTCTGAGTAGCAACAGCTTGGCACGCTGGAGATAAAACTTTGCTTTATTTCGAGAAATGTTGCTACTGCTCGCTTTCAAATCGTAGAGTTTGTTAATAAAAAATTTCTAAGTTTTGCATTGAAGTAAAAATAGCATTACGAAGCATTAAATACATTATATTCAACTCCAAAATTTCGTGGGAAGCCATTTCAACTGTTCCCTTCTTCGTACGACTTTAATCAGCCGAGATATTAATTAAAAAACTCTGAAAACACTAATTTTAGCACCCATTTTTCCGAGCGGCAAAAGTCTCTAGGGCTGGAGATAAAAAATGCCTTATTTCTTAAAGTGTTGCTACTGCTGGCTTTCAAATCGTAGAGTCTGTTAATCAAAAATTTGAAAGTTTTAGGAAATCTATATATAGAGAATAATATATGTTTGTTTGTTTGTTCGCGTTGTTGATTTCTGATTAATTATGATCAATGTTTTGCCACATTTAATTAACTAAAATTGTATATAGTTGAAATATTGGAAAGAACTTGAGCTTTAACGACCATTTGATTCAAAAGACGAAAATTATATGATTAAAAACTGCGTGCCATTGTTGTTGATATAATGAGAGAGAATCAATTAATTTTTCTGTGGAAATATTTTATATGGGTTCCATATCGCATCAGACTAAAAACTGTATGACCACGAACCGTAATTTTTGCATTGTTATTAGAGAAGGATCATAGCGGTATCGCTCTGTTTGTTGTTAGATATATTACTCTCAATCTAACTTAACTGGCATCGGGTACTTCCCAAAGTAGAATTATGAAAGCTTCGGTCAATTATGGACTTTAGGAAACTAGTTCCTGATAAGAAGAATTTAACAATCCTTTCATTACTTATCATTATTTATCTCTTAGCACTATTTTAATATCATTTCCGCAGAAATTATAAAGCAGCTTCCTATGCTAGTGGTAAGTTTCTCTTTAAATCAGATCTGCTTGACAAGTTATATCTCTCTAATAAACTGTATCTTGAATCCTTCCATATTCATCAAAATTCGTGAGCTTCAGTCAATGAATTTAATTCCAATCTAGTTTTTTTTTTCTGAAATGTTTAAAAGGTTTATCTCATGCGTTTGTAAAACTTCCATCTCTATGTTTCTGCATTTATATCTTTTTGTTCAATTCAGTCTTCTGAGCAGAGGCATTTGTTTTGTTTTAGGAAAAAAAACAAAGCATTTTGTTTGTTTCGTTTTCGCCTAAAAGCACAAATCATCTATGAAGATCCAGATTGATCTGAGTCTAATTTCTAAATCTATTCTTTGGAATAATTTTCAACTTATGGACTGCACAAAGAAGTAAACATAGTTCCCATCGGCACTCTGCATTTAACTGAGAAAAGTCCTGTCTTGATACGGAAAAGAAATTTGAGGCTCATATAACATTCTTTCGCCACAATACTTGTTCGGAAATCACATTAATATTACTCATCATTTCCAATACAAATTACCTGAAACCAATTGCTGACATTTATTACCTTTTAACAAGTTCTAATTCCAGTAAAAGTTTTATAATGCTACTGAAATTTTAATAGACTCCTTTTTTCGGGGATACTTAATTTAATTTTGTCTATTTCAACAAGTGTTTCATGTACAATGACTTACTCTTTGAAGAAAAGAAACTACGTCACTCACCCTCCACAGCCTCGCAATTTTTTTTTATCAAACACTCTTCAACCTGAAATTGAATTTTATCTAAATTTTAGATTCGAATTCGTATGCTGATGTTTCCAGATAAAATATTAAATTATCATAAAGACCGGTTACAGAGAAAAGTGAATTTTAAGTAGGTAATTAAGATTAGAGAAAATATTGGTCATGAAAATATACTTTTTTTCAAACAGAATGTTCTCTCTTTCATACAGGATTTCTCATAGTAAAGCATTCATGTATTTGCTTTAATAGTATTTCTGAAAATTAAAACTTTATCTGAAAATGTTTTATCAACAATTCTTATAACTTAAATTATGATTTAATCAGAAAACCCAGTTGAAAAGGAGCAAACTATGTATGAAAGACCTTACCTTAAACAATACAAGAGATTTACTTTACACAGTCAAGGTTCAATTCCTAACGTGATGCTATCGAATAGAAATAATTATACGAAATCAAAATAGTAGACTTACAGAAACATTTTAATCGTTTCCCAGGTTTTATTATATTTATTAGTAATAGCTGGTAAGACTCAAAACTCTCGCAGCTAAATATACACACGATATTCATCACATTTCTTGCTTATAAATTGCAGTCAAATGAAATGTCGCGCGTGATAATGTGGACTTTTGAATTTTGTTTTTAAGGCCTGTGCCTAAGTTAATCAAATTAATTATTTGCGACTTTAGGTTTTCGTATGGGCATATTTTTTTTACCATTTTAACCCTTACTCTACACTGTATGTTTAGTTTTAAAATTGGGGGATTTAAATATCTTACTAAAATAAGTATTCGAATAAAATTTTGATTTTTTGTATACTATTGAATTTGGCCTTAAATTTGATTGTAAATATGTTGCTTTACCTCCCAGTGTGCAAATATAATACAACAATCTATATAATCTATATATATCTAATACAATAATCTATGTTTATAAAGAGGATTTTAAATATATCCCATCCCATAAAAAGAGTAAAATAGGAAGTGTTTATTGCCCCCGAAGATTTTGCTGAATATTTGCAGAATATAATATATTACGTGATCTTGGGTCAAGACACTATATGAACTTATCCTAGTTTGTTCAGCCGATTACAGCAAAGCGCAAAAGAGCTAACTACCCAAAAGGTTGTTGTATAAGTGAACAAAGTAAAGTATATGAAGGCTACGTTACAGAGTAAAGGGTCCTCCGCAGAGGGTTTTCTATGAGAAAATTCCCCATGCTCGATTCCATTGTGGAAGGGTCTTACAAGAAACTTGCTCATACTTAAAACTGCATACGAGTTAAACCGTAAAAACAGTCTTATGCTGCCAGTCAGTTTACCAAGATTAGAATGAAGATGAAAGTACCAGCCTTCAGAGATTTTATGCACTGAGATACTTATTATTAAATATTATCCACTGGCAAATATACCTTAGAATTTACAAGAAGATAGTTACCATTATTATAGTATGTAATGCCAAGCAGCTTAAGCACTGATTACATTTTTATAACAATTGTGGTTCTTGAATCTCAATAGCAATTTGTCGTTTAAATATTCAGTGTATTTTGCATGTATTCAGGGCCCCCTGAACATAACACTTTTCAAATTGGGGCTTAAGAACTTCTATCTGTTTGCCTAGCTTGATAAGAAAACCATCGAATGAATTTTGCAAGCCAACGTATTTGCATGAACTATCCCAGCGCAAGTACATCATTTCAAATATAATTCTAACTTTTTTTAACAGAAAGCTCTAGAACTGACTTAACTGGTTTCTTGACTGATCTTACTATGAAGATAACGTATGGGTAGGGATTAATGTCGATTGCCCTTTTGCGATCGTTACAAAAATTTCAAAAAAGGGCTAAAGTAGTCATCATTTATCATTCATGCTTCTCACAGCCTAATTGGCAGCAAAGATCTTACCACAAAAGCAAACTGACTTGCTTATTTATTTATGCAAGCTACTTAGCTTCTCATATAACCAAACTTATTGTCTTTAAAAAATATTCTATCTAAATACGAAGAAGCTGTTAAATTAAGTGTAGAATATAGTTTTAGTTACGTTGTTAAAAGAGTATAACAAATATTTTTACTCCTATTTAATCTGTTCTTTAAATCAAAACTTGTCTCACGACATTTTACCTAATACTTGAATTTTGGAATTCACATTTTTTTGAATCATTTTTTCTCTCCCATGACACTTTTCCAAGGAGATACTGGAGTACCAATCCCCATTTTAAGCCAAAAGTGCACTAAAAACGTTAATGGCCCTCTTTACTCAGCAACAGACCACCTAGAAGCACCCATGCTATAAGGAGAATCCTAGAGAGTGTCATTTCGAAGACCAATCTTAAAAATGATGCTCCATTATTAGAATGCACGGAAGAGTAAAAATAGTCCCTCTTGACACTGCACTTAACTGGGACACACTTCGCTCCTAATACGAGACAGGACTGTGAACGTATGTCATATTCTCAAGTCGTAATTCTTGTTCAGAAATCACTCTACTATTATTACTCATCACTTTCACTACAAATTATACAAAACTAAAAACCATGATTTGTTGCACATCGCAAGTTACCTGTCAATAAGAAGCAGTTTTAGGTTCGAACCATTGTCTCAGGTTTGTACAGTCATTAGGTTACGTTAGGTTATCAGTGCTGGAACATGAAAAATGTACACAGCGAACAAAAATGGGACGGTTCTACATCTCCGTCCTACTGGACCGATTGACGAAATTCAAACTGCGTTTTACACGTCTCGAAAGCGCGACTTAGGATATATATTAGATTTATATATAGCATCATCCTAACGTAGGTATTTCGCAACAAAATCAGATATTTTCTGAAATGACATGAAGAAATTAAATAACGAAGAATCTGCATAAATGTATGTATCTTTCTCGCATTGTGATAAAACAACGGTACCCAGAGCCATCCAATTTTGAATAACGTACGTTTCCACTCGAATATGGGCATCTGGAAGCCCCAATTTGGAATTTGTTTTATTATCTATTTCATATTTTGTAAAACTTTAACGATTTTTTTTATTAACAAACTCAACGATTTAAAAGCGAGCCATGGCAACACTCTACGGGAGAAGGAAAAAAAACTTTTTATCTCCAGTGCGCGGAACTGTGTATCGGAAATTCTAAAGATATGCTCATTTTAAAATTATTTTGCGATATTACTGTTGAAATGAATTTTATGGTTTAAGTGCGAAGAACATGATATTTAATAAATAAAGGTAACACACAAAACTTTAAAAAACGCCCTTTGGACGTAATTTAAAAAATCTGAAACATTCATTTTTTTTTCGCTACGTGCATTGCCCTCTTCAAGATTTGAACTCCAGGCTTCCCGAATACGAGTCGAACGAGGTTCCAAATACACCTCGAAGGCATGTGGAAAGGAGAAAAGAAACGCCTTATATACCTTCATTTTAAAGAGCGATTGGGAATGAGGAGACCCAATTGCCAAATTCTGGTGGGGAAGAATTATCGTCCACCACCTTTTTAAGTCGTCCACCACTGTAAAATCATTATATTACATTGATGCTGGAACGTTAAAAATATGCAATGCTCTAGCCGAGATTCGAACTTCGGACCTTCCGAATACGGTCGAGAGTGCTTCGAGTTACAACACGAAGGTATGGAGAAAGGATGGAGAAAATACCTTTTATAAGTTCATTAAAGTTTTACAGTATTGCTGGAAAGTTACAGATACCTCCCAAAAAACTTCTTTATTAGAAAAAATTTAGTTATCCGAAACATATATATAATACTTCCGAACATATGTATAATACTTAATAGCATATTTATACGAAGCCTACGATTACTTGCTACATATCTTCAAGTATCGCTTATCTTGTACAAGAAAAGTATAGAAAATCATATCCGTGTTGCGCTGTATAAATTTGAAACCTTAGTAATAAAGGTTGCTTATAGCCATTATAATGGATTCTCGGTAAATTAACTTTTACTGCCCTAACAGAGAAAGAATTATGGCTGCGTTTAGCTTCTAGCTCTAAGCCGATCATTGTATTAAGTCATCTGTACCCATTCATGAGACCAGATAAACGCAAGGCTCTTTAACACTCCATCAAGCAAAAGAAGGTTCAGTAAGCATCATGAGTTTTTCCTCATAATAGTGTCCTCAAGATCATGCTGTAATCGGGTAAGTATTTGGATAAAGCAATATTTTTACAGTAAGAATAACTACTGCAAATGAAAGCGCTTCTCTGATTGGCAGTGGTTTTATATCTTTTAAATTATTTGAATGATAAGTAAACCATTTTAGTTCTAGGCATTTATTTTCCAAAAGTTTCCTCCGCTACATCGGGGCTTTATATTTTAATAGAAATTATATTTAAAAAACTCTTGACTTTTTAGGTATTTTTGTTTATTTAGGTTAGGCTATTCAATTATGCCAAAGCACACGAGGGCTATCTGCCTAAAGGGAGGGATGCTTTCGTGGAGGACTTTCTAAGGAAAACTGGCTCGTATACACGTTACACCTGGGAAAAAGCACGAAAACGCCCATGCAGCCAGCCCGTTCGCGGAATTCGAACCTCGGACCGAACTACTAGTGGTTAGCGTCTTTACCGCTCGGCCGCTGGTGGGCTTTGTTTATTTAATTAATTATTTTATTTATTTACATTTTAATATTTTAATTTGATTTTTTTCTTATTTTTGTGATTCTGTACTTTAAATATTTAGTGATTCTATAAATTATAATACAAGAGTATTTTGAACCAGAAGCAAATGGAAGAAATATATATAAATTTTGCTAAAGCTATATATGAAATATAGGTTTCCGAACGCACAGTTCTCTTTTCTGCAGATTCTTCATTTAAATATCGGTAGCTCATTAAAAGTTTCCATCCACAGAAATTCGAAAAATCTTAATATTTATACGTCCTTTCTTCCAAAAAAAACTATTTTTTCCTTCGAGGCTTTTGAAAACAGACAACTTTGACAACATTTTTGGAATCATACTCGGCAGCTAATTTTAGCATATTACTCGATTTTTTAAACTTTTCTTAATGATGCAAAACCTTAGATTGCTCTGCATGTAATATGTTATATTAAAACATTTTTATTACAATAAAGGTTATAAAATACAGATAATTGTAAAAATTCCCTTCAAGATAAAAAAATACTATAAATAACAAATTACGGCAGAGAAGCATTATTAAAAAATGAAGAAAAGCTGAAAATTATTGATATGTGCGTGAACTGTTTTCAAATTGCTCTGTTAGTTAAGAAACTTTAATTTTAAAAAATAAGTGAAATAACTGATGCTAGGTTGAATGTAAACATTCTGAGAATTGGCAATATGACAAGCCTCGATAATTATAAATGTCTTTATAGTGTAATGTTAAGAAACGCAAAAAAAGGGGACGGGAAGGATAAATTAGACTACAACACAACCTGAGTTTTAAAGCGTGTGTTTATTTATTTTAGAAATATTTACGTATTATGTATTATGTATTTATGTATTAGTATTTCATGGTTGTGCTGATTTTAATTCTCCTTGTAATGATCATGATTTTATTATAAAGGCAGTTTGACTTTTCAAATGCCAATTATAAATACTTTAGAGCACATAATGGATTGTGATTTGGAATGTTTCGCTTATTTTAGACAATACATGATTAAAAGAATATTTAATTAAAATATTCACACTTAGAAACACAACTTTAATTCACATTTCACAACTTAAATTCACAGTAATGATCGATTTTCTTTCATTGTTGTGCAAAGTATTTCATATTAAATAACCAATTATTATATAATTTAAACCATTACTGCGAATTCTACTTTTCCGTACTTCTCCCCAGGAAACAAATGACTTAGCAGAGTATTTAAATCAAGGGTTTTGAAGGTTTAAATAATACAGCTTTTGGCAACTTCGTCTGCAGTTTACGTTATATCGCCCAGATCTGCCAGTGAATATTCCGGCTTTAGATATTTCGGTAGCCGAGATTAAAACGCTCCATTAATCTATTAAGGCAGCATAAGTAGACACTTTGTGCAGTCATCGACTACGTTACTTGAATTTGGAACTTCAATTTATGTTATTTTAAATACTCGCATGCGGCTGTGTTTTGTTTGTAAACAGGGGTTGCGCCTCTTTTAAACTTAAGATTAAATAAAAATATTACTTATACCCTCTTCAGGACTTTATTATAAACGAGACGGAGTAATAACTCGCTTGTCGGTCTAATGGGGTCAGAAGGACTGCGATTTAATATCTACACGCTAGTACGACCTTATATTTATTGAAGATGTAATTAATACGTTTTTTAAGAACTTGAATCAAGTCCTTGCAAAAGTAAATTGGTGTTTCAATTCTTATTTTCGCATTGCAAAACTATTTGTTTCTTACCTTATTTCAAACAAAGGAAAGGAAAACTGTTCACTTTTTAACTGGGAAGGGTGGCGCGGGCAAAGCTTGCTTTGAAGAAGGAGAGTGAACAAGAGGCCGCCAAGAATACCGCCTGTTTGGAGCGCTGGAGTGAAATGCATATCCCACTGTGGTAAGTAGCTGATACGAGAAATGTAAAGCTGAGGAAAATAGTCCCTTCTAACCTGGAGTGTTCTAGCAGGAATAAAAGGGTATAGTACCCTTATAGAAACAGAAAATAAGATGAATGGTGAATATTCTATAAAATATGAATAAGATAGATATTTTTCCATAGAAGTAAATATATCATGAAGATTAAATTTAGATATCGTTATGCTTTGAGTATTTCAGTGATCTAGGCAGCATAGTACACTATTATATTAAATCTTTTTTTTTTTGGCTTTTGTTGTTTATAAAATAGTTACGCTTCAATCAAACTTTTTCCCATAAAAATCAAGATTATTTCATTTAACGCTAATCAATATGTCTTTTGGTGACCTGGGAAATGATTAAAATAGTTTTAATTGGTAATTTCGCCTTTCAGTATTCATGAATTACCCAAGCCCTTCAGAAAATTTGCCTATAGGCTTTATTTGCTTAAATATTTATCTTATATGCACATTTCCCTTAACAAAATGCCTGAAGGAGGGGAGAATTTAATGTTTTTATATGCATTTAATGTTTTATGATGCCTTCCAATTACATTTAACAAACCAGAAAGCTGAAATTCCGATTAACAAAATATTCACTACGCTTCAGTTAATTAAATACAATAATCTACATACCTGCACGGGCAATGCTCGCTGATATGTGTTAAGAAAACAAATTTAAGGAAGCTATTTAAAAATTAAACACTGAATGCATTTTTTATCCAATTTGGAACTGTTAAGAGCCCAAACGAACATTTCTCGTTTCGTAACTGCTTTATAAATTTATTCTATCTTATATTATGCCAGTAACAGGTGCATGGACGCAAGCCAATAGATTGGATGTCCTATTATACCAATTTTATGCCTAAAAAGTACGGGAATTTTAGTTTTTAATTGATTTAAATGTATAAAATATTTTAGAACCTGAAATTTTTATTTTAAAGGCATCTTTTAGAAAAGAAGAGTTTTCATTTTTTTGGAACGTGTCCTTATCATAGCTTTTTAAGAAACTTCGTAGTAAGCCACATAGCGTTGTAGAATTTGAGAAATACAGAACCAAATTTTAGTGAATAATTTAGAGATAGGTATTTTAATTACTTTTCTGCTCCTCTTCCCAAATACCCTGAATGTAGAGAATACTGAGATTTGATTTTGGTGTACCTTAGTAACATAGAACTGGATAAACGATAAATACTGACATGCGAATGTATAGTACCAAAAAAACGCGTAGTACCTTCATCTGTGAAACATGCATTTATTCATAACATAATGTTGTAGTAGAAATTTAGATACACATTTGGTCACAAGAAACCTAGATAACACCAGTCACACAATGACATTCACCAGTTCGTTGTAAGAAGCACGGGATATCGAAGGAAGTGAAATATTGAAATATCTCCAAAGTCACTAATTAAATTCTAATTTTCATTCTTGTACAATACTATAGGACTTGGTAATATAGGAAAAATAGCCCATTATTTTTAACAAAATGCGCTGCTTTGTCTTTCGCGTTCCCAAACATGAAAATAAGTTATTATATGAAAAAGCAAGAGGACTTACTGAAGAAAATTATGGCGCTGAATAGTCGAAAAGGGGAAAAGTTACCATACCTGTCTTGCAGCCTTCATTTATGTATACGAATATAATACTCAAGAGAGAAGAATGCGAGTGTGCTTCAAAATCAGTCTATTTATGGCATTTTTAGCCAACGTCCTTTGCCCCAGTTGAAATGGAATTTGGAGTGAAAATGTGAGGGATGGGGTTGTTAAACCTTGCCATATGAAGGGTCATTTAAAATTTTTTTTTCCAGTTCGAGAGCTGAAAGTTATTACATGTTCAATAGATACAAAATAAAAGCATATTAAAAATGAACTTTAAAATTATAAGTTCCTGGTTTGCACCCTTTATGTCGTTTCTCACATAATGTGTAGTAAAAATTACTATAAAAAGACCATAAAAACATAGCAAATTTACAGACTAATACAATACGAAATTACATTCCAAAAAAGTTCATTTTTCGTCTTTAGACCTAATGCCGGTACTGAATTGCTTTATTTTATGCAGCATATCCGGTACGCTAAATGTAACAAACGTAAAATTCTAAAAAAGCGTATTTCAGAAATGTATTTTGGTTTCGTTTTGATGGTTTTTTACACCTGAAGACTACTGTTCTCAGCAACATCCAACTAATATTTCGATATAAATTTGGTCATCGATCAAATTTGTTTTTGTACCTGAGGAAAGGACATCTATGCCTGATCATTCTCGAAATTTACAGATTTTTATGCAAAATCTTCACCAATATAAGGTTTCTGTTTTGCTTAATTTAAAATCTTACTGTATAATTATGGGAAATAATATCTTACTTCTAAGCCTTAGTACTTAACTAGCTTTTTCTTATAACAAGAATTTTGTCCATAAATCTCAAAATTTTATACAAAATTAGAGTTTATGTAGGGTGTTAATAAACGTGTTAACGTTGTGCTGTGTTTTCCAAGGAGTGAGAGTTTGAATGCCCAGTCATAATATAAGCATGAGTTCCGATTTCCAGTTCCCGAAAATAAACCCAAACTCAAAGAAATTTTAAATCTTCAAAGTTAAAGCCTTCGTAGTTAAAGCCGAAATTCGAAGTTTCCATAATTTGTAGAAAATACACCAAAGCAGTTGCCTGATTTTTCAGTGGATAGAAGCACCCCGCATATACGAAAGAGAGTCCTGGAAGCCCTAAATAAATCCCATCCAATAACCTGACCATGAGTCCAAGGCTTATTATTTAACAAGAAATCGGAATTATATCCTAAGGAAATCAATTTTAACAAATATTTATGTTTTACCAATGTAATATTTAAACTCACAGTGTAACTACAAGCCTTATGGAGAAGAAAAACAAGCCAAAAAGTATCGTTTCAATATAGTGCGCTAACTGCGTCTTATAAGTGAATATGAAACAAAAAAGAAAGCGAACTTTTCAAGATTTTAAATGCTGAACAGTTTAATGAAGGAAAAATATTTGTTGATGATTTCAATAATTGTAATAAGCAATTAGGGTATACATTATCAGTGTACAATGTGCTTGTAGATCTTCTCATTAGGAATGTTAATGGGTATCAATCCACTTTTACACAATAAATGCAAAGTTAAAATCTATAAAAATATTTTTATTAAATTTTTATTACAAATGTTTCCACTTCAAGACTTTTAGATACATTATTTACACAACAGTTTTGCAACTTTTTATTTTCAATTTATTTCAATTCAAACTTAGGTAGCATTATTTTTTATTGACAGTATATCCCTCATAATTTCTCACAAAGAGAAATTACTGGTACAGAATTCAATGGCTTGGTGCACTTTTTTACCACCAGCAAGGAAGATGCAAGTCCTAAATCTTATAAATGAAAGAGCTTTACAGCTGAATAACTTTAATTGCGTCCACCCTTTAGACACGAGGAAGAAAGAATTCCTCCAAAAAAATCCATCCATCTTCAGAAAAGGACGCTCCAATTCCAAACCAGAGTCCTCTGCGGAATGTGACCGCGTCTTAAGACTTCCTCTTTTTACTTTTTTTTCCTCCCTTCTTCATTCTGGTACCCTACCTCTTCTTGATTCTAAAGAAATATACGCCGAAGAATAGATGAACAAAATATCACGTATTTTTCTTGCTTTTTTT
>KK117625.1:526328-591171 GCA_000611955.2 Stegodyphus mimosarum
TCTTTCCCTTTTCCAAAGTGTGTCGTCCCGTTGGGATTAGCAGCGGATGGAGTTGCTGCGATCGATTCCTGGTCCTCGCCGCGAAAGAAAAGATTTTCGCCGGCTATAACCCTTTCCTTTGCCCTACCCCTACCCCTTTTCAGAGAGCTTCGACACCCCACACTGTCGCCTGCAGGGGTTCTTCCTCAATCGAAGGCATCTGCTGCAAGCGCCCTCTACCTCCCACCCTCCAAACCCTTCCACTCACGGTTGATATTCTCTGCCATTCCTTGTTTAATTACGCAGCAAAAATCAGGTACTTCAAAATTTCGGCGAATATTTTGCGATGGAAAAGAAAGAAAAAGGGGTGGTGTCGGGGTGAGTGAGAGAGGGAAGGCAAGATATTTGCTCGAACGAGTTTCCTGATCGTCTTGCTGAGGCAGCGAGATAATCTGCAAGCTTCGTGTTGTTAGTCATTACGAAGAAGCTTAGTTAGAAGGACGGTTAAATTAAAGGGTCGAAGTCTGTGCGCTTCGGTGCATTGTATACCTCATTCAAACCCTTTTCCAGAGGTATTTCTGAAAGAAGATTAAATACCTACTATGCGCATGCGCGAAAGGTTAATTATAGTTCTCGACTAAAATGGACGATGTGTTAAATAATACCTTTCTGGTTATTCTTTCTTTGGAAATCCTGCTTGCTGTACTTATTGGTTGCATGCCAAGTAGTTTGCAGTAAGTAACAAACTCTATCCCGTTCCCCGTTCCGCAAAAGACAGTTTTGTGCTTGCTAAAATGAAAAAAAAATAATTTCTATCATATCAAGTATGCCTTCTCCATGAACGTTGGATACTAATTAACGTGGAATCTTAAAATTATTTAAAGTACAAAACTACAAAGGAATTGTTCGACTAAGTATAGCTATGAAAGCTAATATAATGAGAATACCTGTATTCATAACTGAAAAGCACTATTAGTATTTGCTTTTGTAAAAAAAAAAAAAAAAAAAACTAAGGAATATTTATTAGAAGGAAAAGAAATTTATTAGAAAAATAATTCCCTTCATAGTACACAGTATTATTATTATATTAAGTTTTACATTATTACTTGTATATTGGCATATTTAATTTTTATATGTTAATGGTTTTTGGTAAGTTATTTTATCATTTTGAACTTAGGGTATTTATATATATTTTTATTTATTTATATGTTATGACTAAAATTATTTATAACTTTTAATAAACTGAACATAAAATAAAATTTTTGAATAATTTGAATTTTTTGAATTGTAATAATTTTTTAATAATTAATCTAGATTCTAACTTTATATAAACATAGTTATTCTTTTAAAATTGCCCGTATTATTATAAAAAAAACTAAATGTCCGAGTAACATTTTGAAAAACATACTGAGATTAGATTTATTCAAAGGATAAAAGTACACTATGTAGAGACATTAGGATCTTTTGGAAGCAGGAACGATGAAAAATATGCATCGCCTTCGCCGGGAATCGAACCACGGATCTCTGAAATACCGGCTCAGTGTGCTGACCATTACACCCCGAAGGCACGCTAAGAATGTGGGAGATATACCTTATATACTCCCCTTTTTAAAGGGCGACTAGGGTTTTAGGGGACCTAGTCGCCAAATCCTGGGTGTGGAGAGTCATCATCCACAACCCTTTTAGTTCGGGCGCCACTGTAGAGACTTAAGGATTTTTTGGAACAGGAACGATGAAAAATATGCATCGCCTTCGCCGGGAATCGAACCACGGATCTCTGAAATACCGGCTCAGTGTGCTGACCATTACACCACGAAGGCACGCTGAGAATGTGGGAGATATACCTTATAACTACATGATTGTATTTATTATTACATTCCACCATATTTCAGTAGAAATGATTAAATTCACCATTTTTCCAGAATCGAAGCAAAGACTTTAAATGAATCAAATTTAAACTCGACTATGTTATAACTATGGCTTAGACATTCATTGCATTTTAAGCGGGTGTGAACGCATTCTACCGAAACTATTGGCAAAAAGATATAAATTATTTTATTTGCAAATGTAAGAAGCCCTTTATTTGCTCAATTATTAAATTTGTCTACCAAGAAAGATCTGCTAGCCAAAACAGACTGTCACCTTCTCTGAATTCCACCCCGAAACCTCGTAATTTTTCAAACGATGAACTGACCATTACATGAGAATATCCCAATGGGAAAGAAGGCCTTTGTTGCTCACATTTTTCCCCCACTGCCTTTTAAAACAACTAACTGGGACAAGAACTAGTTGGTCTGTTTAGTTTAGTGAGGCATAATCGACCAACGGCTTTTAGTTCGGACATCAGTTGCAAAGAAAACAATGAGTCCGGAGCGAGATATCGTAAAATAAATGGCCTTGACTTGAATTTGAGTCTTCAATTTGCCTGATTAGATGACCATGAATAACTCACTACGGAAAGCTGACTTGTATTCATTCTACAGAATGACAGAAAGAAAACAGTAGCCGTTAACGTAACACTAAGGGAGCTGTCAGCTTTCAGAGGTCTTATTAACTTCTGTTATTGGGGAAGAAAAGTGGGCCTGTGAAATGAAAATTCAAGAAGGAATTACATTTCAGTCCCTTGAAACCAATGATGTATTTTCCAGAGAGAAGAAAGGTTTATGGATAATGTTTTTATTAACATTTCTTACAACTGTGTGGCTTAGAAATTGGTTTGTGTTACATTATTTCAGTTACAATGTATGTGTTTTATGCTGATGTCAAGCAGTCAGTTTTGTATGAGGAAATAAAAACACTGGTACAACTACACGATACGTAAGAACGCATGCGTAAGAACATATTTACGATACGTAAGAACAAATTAAGACGCGCGTATAACTTTAGACGTGATATTCATCGTAAAGCTAAATGGAAACACTTTGTTAAATGTAGAATTGTTCAATTTAATTAACCAAAGAGCAAATTTTTTAAAATGCCTAAATGAGTGTGTGAATCAAAAGGACCCGTTAAAAATCTTCTCTGACATTAGAAATAAATTTTAATGTGTTCATTTAAAAAATGTAAAGATGTAACACAAAGATTTGTCACAGGACCCGTAAAATTTAATAATATATCTTCATACTGCCGTTTAATATTAGAACTTATGCGATCACTGTTTACATCATCTCAGCTACTTCATCTTCGTAGCAGCGCAGAATCGTTGTGTGATATTTTACGACAGATAGTCTCATCAGTAATACTCGGATAAATACGACGAACTGATTTAGCGAAGCAAGTTTTTTATACTGGGAATATTTTATCATTCCTGCGTTAAATCCTCATCAGTGTTAGCTATAGAAAGCTGCTAAAGTTTTTGCTTAAGAGCTGCTACTTTCAGGATTGGACGTCTGTCCTGGAACCTGCATCACGTGAACCTGACCACCTAAGTCAATTGATTCAGCATATTTAAATTACAAATCATCTTACAAAATTTTTGAATTCTTTCATCACTTTCTTGGTGTATAAAAACTTACAGGAAAAAGACCCGAACATGGGCAGCTAGAAACTCGAATTTGGAATTTGTTTTATTGTCTATTGCATATTTTATAAAATTTTAACGAATTTTTGATTAAAAAATTCAATAGTTCCAAAACAAGCAGGAATAAAACATTTTTATCTCCAGCGTACGAGACTGTCTATCTGTAATGCTAAAGACATGCTGTTTTTAAATATTTTTATCACAATGTGTTGTTTGCCCAAATGCCCTTGAAATGTGTATGTATCTATAAATTAAAAAAATAACTCGTTAGGATGTAATATAAAATCTGAAAGCTTTCAGATTTTTAAAGTTTATTTTATTTGAATATAAATGTCCGTGCTTAAAAATAAGTTGAAGCAAAAATTTTCTGCTTTATTCTCGGATTAAAATAACAAAATATTTCATTATCATTCACTCTCACTTATATTTTAATTAATTTAATTATATTGTATGTGAGATACTACCAAAAGGTAATTAACAATAAATTCACCTTTAATTGAAATATCAAAATATAAATTTCGACTTCGAATTTGATATGCATTGAAATATTACTAATAAAATATAAAACCTAATCCGTTGCCGCTATAAAACCGAACGTTACGTATCTGTATGCAGTATGAGACTAATAATAAAGGCAATAGAGATTTTCGGTACCAATTATTACATAAACTGGTTTTTACAACTGCAGATACAGTACAAATTCTTAATATTAGCCTCTCGTCGTCAGAATATCACGCTCTTTAGACTTTGTTTTATTGAAGATGCTTTCAACTTTAGAGCTCGGCTAATACCTGCTTTGATGATGATACTTCTGAAATCTTAAACGGTTACATCAGCCGCCATCCTAACTACTCAGCTTCTCCCTCAGGTACCTGCGGAGGTGCTTACACCTCATACTCATGAACAACTCACCACATGCATAAGCTGCTTCTCAATAAAACGCCGTCTCCCGCCGTTTAAAGGCGCGCGAATAAAACGACCCGAAAAAGATGGTCATCCTAAATTCCGTCCACACCGGGGGAACTGCAAGGTCGCAGGAGAGAACCATCTTCCATTCCGAATGCGAGCGGCGATCCACTCCTCCACCCTCTGCTGCCTCCCCTGCCGCATTTCCCACTGGAACCCCGTGACGCTCATCAACTCCGGCCATCTCCCTTCCTCTGCCAACCTCCCCCGAACTTCCTTTCTCTCCCTCTTCTATCCCTCCTACCCATCGTCAGCATCCGCGAGAACGCAACAGCGCGTGGGGACCAATAGGTTGGCACGCTGGTTGAGGAGTCTGTCCGTATTCCGTAACATGTACAGTGAGGATGGCACTGGACAGAATCGGCAATGATATCTATCGGTTGGCACTGCACAGGAAGAAGCGATGGAAGAGGCCGAGCCGAAAATTGCATTTACGGATAAATTACATGCTCCGAATATGGTATTAATCACGCAGGAATGTGGGCCCGCATTTCAGCCATCGCGCGTATATTTCTTTTCATGGAATCGTAGGCGTCGTAGCTGTAGCAAGAATATATTTTTAAAACTTTTAACCCAGGGGGAAATAATATCCATCTAAAGTTTTTAGTTATTTTTAACTTTTTTCAGGAATGTAATTTCATTTTTGAATTTTTATCGTGACTGGAGTCATGAAAAAAATTCACATGATTATTCCTGGACTTTAATATTCAAACGCACTAGATGTGAATAATAGAAAAATTAAAAAAAAATCATCCTTACATAAGCAGCTTAAAATAGTGTTCTAATTAGACACCAATTCCCCAAAAAGTGATGTTTATTTATTCATTAAAAAATCGCCTTAAAAATTATAATTCTAATGTATGTTGTTAATACTAATATATTCATATGTAACATTCTGACAAAATGAAGTAAGCATTTGATCTATTTCTGGAAACAAAAATGTAGATAATGGAAAATATAATCACATTCATTTTTATATAATAATTTGAAATCATGTATTTGATACAAAGTATTATAAATTAGCAAAAAATAAATTTGACAGTTATTGACATTTTCTGAAATTTCTTTCTTTGTTTTTTATAAAATATTTAAAAAACAATATGCTTTAAATCTGCTCCAGTATCCGTTAATTAATTAATACCCCAAAAATAAAATGAAATGTAATACACTTTTATCTTCATACTAATAATTATTAAACAGTTTATTATTGTTTAATATATTAACTTTTGCCATTGCGATACAAAAACTTGGCGTTCGTATGTTATGCTCTGAACATTTATAACATTTTGTTAACTTTCCAAATATCCGGATAGACATGAAAAAAAACTATTGAAATAAGAAATGCTCAAAATTTTCTTTTCATTTCGGTAATAGGCTTAATCTTACAACGAGAAAACAGTGGAGCTTTTCACAGCATTCATCACCATGATAAAAGCCACCAGTACTTCTGAGAACATAAGTAAATATATTACGTTATTGAAAATACTTGATGAATATGTTTTCTAACCTGGTAGCTTCCGAAAAAATCAACATCGTCTCGAACTGAGGGCAATACTTTTAGGAGAGTTTCGCTGTGCTAAAATTATCAGTTTCTCATTAATAATAATAATAAATCAATCGAAAGTTATTGAAATTTTTTTTCGAATTAAAAATTTTACTGTAAAGCAATATCACATGCGTGAAGTTTGCGCGAACTGAACATCGTTGCTGGAAGGTGTTAATTTTCTGTCTACAGAAGAAATAAATGAATAAAGTGATATCTCCTGTAACAACGTAGTTCTTGATGTAGACGAGTTAAAATATCTTTGGATTATTCAGTGTAAAGTTGTAAAGATATTAGGATTTTTTTTAAAAGCAGAAGAATGGAAAATCAGCAACTCCTGCGTCGGGAATCGAACCACGGACCTCTCGGTTACGCGTCGAACGTGCTGATCATTACACCACGAAGGCATGGGAAGAAGGCGGGAGAAATACCTTATATACTCCCCCTTTTAAAGGGCACCTGGGGATTGGGGGGCCCAATCACCAGATCCCGGTGCTGGAGAATCACCGACCACCACCTTTTTAGATTGGGCGCCAGTGCAGAGACATTAGGATTTTTTTGGAAGCAGAAGAATGAAAAATGAGCAGCGCCTTCCCCGGGAATCGAACCACGGACCTCTCGGTTACGAGTCGAGCGTGATGACCACTACACCACGAAGGCATTCGAAGAAAGCGGGAGAAATACCTTATAAAGTTACATTTGAGCAAAGAAGCATGGGTTTCTTTAATCGGAAAATGATTCCTGCCATGACACAAACATTTTATTTCACAGATTTCTCGTTATGCTTCTATGCTTTTGCGAGATAAGCATTTTCAATTAATTGAAGCTATTGGAAATCTCGTGAGGACCAGCTAGTGAAAAATACTAAAAGAAAACTTTATGGATGCTTTCAGAAATATTAAGATCGTATCGCACATTTAAGACATTTCGGAATGACAACTCTTAGTACAATTCTTCTGCTTTGTCACATAATATAAAACAGCCAATTCGCCAGATCACTTTGGGGTTACCATGTAAAGAGGAAACTAGTTCTTTCTTTGCAAATGATTGTTGATGATGTGGGATTCGATGCTGGTACCTGATTGGTTGCTGAAAATAAACAACTTACATTTTTTTTATGCGAAAGGAAGGAAAAAATTATGCGTCTTCCTTTCAGTGGCAAAGCAAACAGAAAAATTGCTTGAAACAGTTGTTCTTCCGAAACAAATGAGTGGGCGGTAGCAGCTTTAGAAGCATTAGAGCAACTGTTCTGATAAATGTTGCACTGAAGGTTATTAGATAATGACATTTTCACATTTCAAAAACAGTTCACTTACAAGTATTTTCCATGAATGTACTGAACATAGGAGGATTTTGTACTAACTGCAGGTGCAGAGGCGTAAAATACAGAACTGATCTTCGACTTTCATAGAGAAAAATTCCTTTCATAGAGAAAAATTCCTGATGAATTCCTGTTATATAATTATCGCACTTACGATTATATAAATCGGGACTATAAAATTAAAAATAAAGTGCAGTATATATTTAATAGAGCATGTTTAACAGTGTGATCAAAAACTGGTGCCGTTTCATAATGAATCAGCCGATGAGAAATGCTTAAAATATTCGCTTTAAAAAATTTTTTTTTCAGGAATTCTGGGGAATATTCAGTTTATGAAAGTATTTGAATAAGAATATTGCAAAAAGACTGAACTAGTGTTATCCAAGCCAGTTATAATGATAGAACTCAAGTACGAGTTTTAGAGGTCTGATGCAATGTATAATTTTGATTTAAATAGACGTTTTTGACACACTGGACGGCAAAGCAGTCCGGTATTAAAAATGACACGTGGAAAAAAATATAGAGAATATTCTTTAGATTTGTGTTTTAGAAATTAACGTTAGATATCTGATACCCTTGTTTAAAATTTTTCTTCAAATGTTTAAAAAATTATTATTTGAACTAAAATGATTATGTATTGAAATAGATTTACCACTGAGGTGTTGGATTGGAATTAGATGAGATCAGTCTCATTTATTGTTTTGATTCCGAGATAGGTTATAAGGTATATCTCCCACATTCTCAGCGTGCCTTCGTGGTGTAATGGTCAGCACACTGAGCCGGTATTTCAGAGGTCCGTGGTTCGATTCCCGGCGAAGGAATTGCATATTTTTCATGTCTCCTGCTACTAAATAACCAATACAAGGTGTGATTTAATATGTGGTTTGGCAACAGAGAAAGGAAAACGATACGTTCGCATAACAGCAAAGCATTCTATTATCAGACTTCAAATTAATACTGCACAGAAGTTAAACAGTTTTTGAATAATAAATTATAGCAAAACATATGTATAAATATTTCTCTGAATTTATTTAGATGTAACATAGTAGGGTAAAGAACTGAAAGTTTTATCGAAGTGATGTACTTTAAAACTCAGTCGAACTACTGGAGACTGGATGGATGTGTTGACTTAGCCAAAAATTTACCGATGATGTAAAGATCATTAAACTAGTCTAATAATTAAACTAACGTAATAAATTAAACATTAATGAATTTAATTACTAATATGAGTTTGTAGAGTCATTAAGGTCTATTTATTTATTTATTTTTGAAGCAGACGAAGTGAAAATTTTGCAATTCTCTTGCTGGGACACTAAGCCTGGACCTCTCGAGTACGCGCCAAGTATGCTTCCATTTACGACACGAAGGTAAGCGGAAATGAGGGAGAAAATACCTTATACGTTACTGCAAACAAAATATATGAGAAATATATTCTGATAAATAAACATTTTCATCCTTCAGACAGATATTGTGTGTTTTACATTTAGCTGCTTTTCCATCGATTAATCTTTTTGTAGCTTACGTTTGAAATTCAGATTCTTTAATTACGGAATGTAAATAATTATACTACAAATAATCGTAATAATTTTAAGAATAATTGATTACTTACTGTATAAGGCATTTCCTCCCTCCTTTCTGCATGTCTTCGTGGTGTAACGGTAGCACATTCGGCACGCATTCGAGAGGTCCAGGTTCGAGTCCCGTCGAGGGAATTGCATATTTTTCACGTCTCTAGCATGTCTACAACTGTTTCAATGGTTTCACTGTTATTCTAACCAATGTTCTAACTATTCACTTTCCGAATTGATATCAGTACATGTTTTTTTTTTTCATTAATTTAGGTGTCATCAAAATGTTTTATCTATAAATATGGTTTAGACTATGATGACCCAACATAAATTAACTAAATAAGAAAAACTAAGAACTACCCTATTTAACTCTAGCATACCAGACACAAAAGCATGGTATGAAAGTAACTGGGTAACTGGGCTAGGAAGGAATAAGACATAATTCTTCTGTGGAGAGGAAAAAATGCTCTGGTATAATCAAAGTACCAAATTAGGCATTTTTTATAAAAAATAACAAAATATTTACAACGAAACTTACCACTTTAAAAAATGCATAACAATTAACTAGAGTAAAATTTACAATAAAATGAGAGCATAACAGGTATAAACTATATATTGTAAGGTATCACATTGTGTAAAACATTGTTTACATAATAAAATAAGTTCAGAAGTTAATATCCCTCAGCATTATATTACAATAAAATCCTCAATCTAAGCAATGAGCTGCATTAATCTTTGTATATCAGTGTAATATACTGGAGCTGTAAATGCCGTATTTCCTCGCGTATCCCCCCTTTTTAACTTTGTATCTTCCAGAAAACGAGAGACGAAAATTATGCGAGTAGTTAAATTTTCGAAGAACAGGGTTACAGCGAGAACATTACAAATGAAAAGTAATTGTTAAGAATACAGCGCCACCTATTGGATGTAAAGAGAAACTCTCACTTGGCCATTTGGATTCGGCTAAGCAATATGTCAGAGCATGTAACGGTAATGAATGTAGTTAGTTACTGTAAATAAAATAGTCAGTTCTATATTCATGCAGTCTACTCATTAGTTTAGAATCATAGTATATGGTCAGCACAGCCGGAGCAGAGAACAAAATGTTGGCATTAGATAGAAGTAAAACTTCGTTAAAAGCGAAACTAAACGTAGTGAAGGAATATGATGGTAGTTCGAATAAAAACGAAATCCAAATAAAGTATAGATCCCTTCAGTGTATTCAAATGAATATTAAAAACTTGAGAAATAGATATTTCGAAAGCGTTGATGAAAAAGATGTCACAGGCATTCATGAAGAAATCTTCGAAATGGAAGAAAGAACGGAAGTACTAGAGGTAAGAATTACGGAAATTTTATCGTCTATCGCGCATTCTGAATATCGAAATGATTGTCGTAAATTTGATTCTAAAGTACAAATACGTTTGCCAGAATTACCAATTCTGAAATTTTCTGGTAAATATACCGAATGGAATAATTTTAAGCTTCAATCCGAAAATATTATAGCGAATAGCACTCAATTGACAGAAGTTCAGAAACTCTACTATTTAAAGGCTGCATTAACTGATGAAGCAGAAAATCTTGAAACTGTTGATGATACTTTCAGTTCTCTATTTAAAGCTCTTCAAGATAGGTATGAAAATAAACGAATATTAATTGAGACCCATACAAATTCAATAATGGATTTACGAAATTTAACATTCGAATCGTCTAAAGGGATAAGATACGTAATAGATAATGTTACTAAAAACGTTAGGGCTTGAAATGTTTTAAAGTATGAGAAAAATAATGTATCGGTCATTTTGTTATTAAATATCGCACTTCATAAACTAGATTATGAAACGCGCAAACAATTTGAATTAATGTCATGGAGTACGTCTACAGACTGTTTTTCTTACGATTTAAAGATACTTGACATTGAAGAAACAATAGCAAAAAGACATGTCTTATCAGAAATAGCTCGCTTCTTTGATTCATTATGTTTAATTGGACCTGTTACTACAAAAGCTAAAATATTTCTACAAAAACTTTGCCTTCTAAAAACAAATTGGAGTATACCTCTTCCTAAAAATTACTTTGAAGAATGGAAGGCATTTCTGCATAGCCTAAAAACAGTCAACGATTATCGCATACCTAGATTTGTTCTAATCAATGGATTACAGCAAATAGAAGTTATAGGATTATGCGACGTTAGTTAGAAAGCCTATGGTGCTGCAATTTATGTGAAATGTATGTTATCTTCGAATGAATGTTCATCAAGACTTCTGTGCACCATGTCTCGCGTATCACCTTTGAAGCCAATTACCATTCCTCGTTTGGAACTTTGCAGTACAGTTCTTCTGGTAAAACTAATGAAAAGGATATTAGAGGCCATTAAACTATCCATGGTCAAGATGTATTATTTCACTGATTCATCAATAGTGTTATCATGGATTAAGAAGAAACCTTATCAACTAAAGACATTTGTTACTGTAGTGTCTGTTATTCGCAGCATGATTGCTATTCATGAGTGGTATCATGTTAGCACTCATAATAATCCAGCTGATTTGATATCACGTGGAGATGAACCTAAAGATCTTCTTCATAATGATTTATGGTGGTATGGACTAACATTCTTAACTGAGGAAAAGTTCTTGACTAAGCCTTGTGAAGTAATTTCGTCTGATATTGTGGAATACGTGAGATAACTCAAGGGTAATGACTTAGTTAATCTGAATGTGAACTCTTATTCCCGTGTTTTAGATCATAATCTTAACAATAGTAATAACTATATTTGTATCATTCGTGTGTTAAGTTTTGTTTACAGATTTATAGCTAATTGTAAAGGAAAAAATGTAATAGGTTCTATAATTGTTAATGAACTGGATGATGCTGAGAAAATCGTGATCAGGTATCTACAATTAGAATATTTTCGCAAGGATATTATATCCTTAAGAAATTAGAATGGTGTTTCTTCCAAAAGTAAGTTAAAATTTTTATGTCCATTTCTAGACAATGATTCTCTTCCGAGAGTAGGAGATAGACTTGTCAATAGTAATCTTAATTACAGTAAAAAATTTTCTTATGTAATGCCAATAGATCATGTATTTACTAAATTAATTTTTCAGTATTATCATGTTAAGTATTTGCACCTTAATGCGCAAGCCTTATTACATCAAGTTCGCGGTAAATTTTGGGTTATTAATAGTCAAGATATGGCTCGAAAGGTTGTACATGGATGTGTAACATGTTTTAAGGTTAAAGCAATTGTACGTGAATAACTTATGGAAAATTTACCTGGTGAAAGAGTTAACCCAGGGTTTGTATTTATACTTGTGGACTCGATTTTTCTGGTCCATTCCTCATGAAGTATAAAAACCAGAGAAAGTGTAATTATGCAAAAATATACGTTACTATATTCATATGTCTAGCTATTGAAGCAATGCATTTAGAGGTAGTAATTAATTTAATTACAGATTCATTACTTGCTACTATTAAAAGAGTTATTGCTTAGACGTGGAAAATGTAATACCATAATGTCAGATAACTGTACTAATATGGTTTGTGCAAAATCAGAACTGAAAATATTGCATAGCTTTGTCCTTAAATCTAATTCTGATATAGCAGATTTCTTAGCATCTGAAGAAATAAATTGGGAACTGATTCCACCCAGAGCATCACATTTTGCTGGTTTATGGGAACCAGGTATTAAGTCATTTAAATATCACCTTCAGCGTACAATTGGCAGTTATAAATTGACTTGAGAAGAATTTTGGACTGTCGTTACACATATTGAAGGTATTCTCAATTCTCGTCCAATTTTACTATTATCAACAGATGCGAATGACTTTGAAGCCTTAACGCCAAGTCACTTTTTTAATTGGACGTTCCGTTACTTCTTATCCTGAACCGGATTTGTCTCATGTTACAGATAATGGACTTTCTAAATCTCACCTTATTACCAAGTTCATTCACGTTATTTGGAAACGTTGGCAAACTGATTATTTAAATCATCTCCAACAACGCACCAAACGGGGTTTATTAAAAAGAAAATTTAATGGCAGGTATGTTAGTTGTGTTAAAGGAAGATAATCTTCCCTCATTTAAATGGTCTTTAACTAGGATTGTAGAAGTCTTACCTGGTAAATATAATAAAACCAGAGTTGTTAGGAAAGTGAAAACATCAGATGGTGTATATGTTCAATGTATCAGTAAAATTTGTTTATTAAGTAACCCGGATAACAAAGCTTAGCTTTACATTATTGTGTTCTTATTGAAATTGTGCTCTACATTAAAATGGAACTGTTTAAAAGAGTAAGTTAGATTGTAGCATAGTGAATGTTTACGCTCTTATAACATTTATATTATTTTATATTATATTCATGATGAAAAATTATTTATTAGCTTTCAAATTTGTACTGCAGAATTAGTTGTTCTTGAATTGTTAAATTGTATGTTTGTTTGTAATTTACGTATTGAAATTTGGAATTTCAACGGACGGCGGCATGTTAAGTAAGAATACAGCGCCACCTAATGGATGTAAGGAGAATCTCTCACTTGGCCATCTGCATTCGATTAAGCAACATGTCAGAGCATGTAATAGTACTGAATGTAGTTAGTTACTGAAAATAAAATAGTTAGTTCTTTGTTCCTACAGCCTACTTATTAGTTTAGAATCATAGTACAGTAGTCATGAATAAACAACTCATAACTATCACAATGTTATTTCTTTAAAAGAAACCCATATTGCAATACGAATGCACAGCGATATTAACATTACAATAGCTGATGGCTATTGAGCTGATAGCTGAAAGCAATTAATTGAGCGCTCATATGATACCTCGTACTCTTTTCGATGTGTCAGGGTCAGTTACCTGTTAAAGCCCCAACAGCATCTCACATGAATGAGTTTTGACAGCAGTTCCCAAGAAAAACAATGGACGAACGAAGGCGAAGAGGGACGAGTGGTTTCGAAGAACTGAACACATTAGCAGCAATAATGCTTCAGTGAGCTGGAAGGTAAATAACAGAAGTAAAGCAAAATCACGTGTTTAGAAAGTTTCTTACGTGTGAGAATACCTGCTACGTCTGAGTAGCTTAATGAGAATCTGCGCAAAGTGCGTTTTAATAATAAATCCAAGGGAAAATAAAATGGGTGAAATGCTAATACAAATGCAAATACAAATTGAATGCACTGAATAGAAATCAAAATAATCAGGGAATTCAAAGCCCTCATGGTGGAAAACTATGAATTGTAGGGGAAAGGGTAAATTATGCGAATATTTTTTAAATTTTCAGAATCTACCGCTAAGGTTTGTAGAGTCAATAGGATTTTTTGAAGCATAAATTAAAAACGAGCAACTCTCTCGCCGGGACTCGAATCTGGACTCTTGAATCTTCTTATTCCCATAGTAATTGCACATTCTGTAATATATGATGATTAAATGAATAAATATGATTGAAATATGACTCTTTCTTCATTTAGTTTTCCATCTTTACATCATGCATTCACTTGTGGAAGCTCTATATGTCTTGTTATAATCGTAATGAATTAAAAATCTGGCCATAAAGGAAATTCAAACGCTCATCTCATCACGTTACATACTTTACTTTCTGTATCTTTATTCTCCTATTCTTAGTACCACTTTTACTTGAATTCTTTCTTAATCAAGCTTTTGATGATTCTGTCTGAAAAGGGAGTGATAATAACGGTACCGTTCAAAAAAAAGGTGTATATTTCAAGAGTCAGTCATTTCCTTACCACGAATGCATAAGTAACACGTATCCAGAATAATTTTATTTAAGGGGCTTTCAGTATGGATCACAAAAATATTCTTAAATTCTAAAATAGAATACTTTTGACAGTTATAAGATGCTGAAGCTTGCAAAATATTTCAATTGCCACTAAATGCTTCGTTTAGTAGTCTAGACCGGTTTGAAAGATTAAAAACCTTTCGTTAATTTTAACTAGTTTTAATAAATTAATTATTAAATAACATTAAAAACTGCGCCTAGTCTGATTTTTATCTATGTAGCATCATTCAAAAGCTTTATTTAGGCCGACTATAGAAATCTCTTTATGACTCATAATAATTGGAAAACTTTGGGTGCATCTTAATTTTTCATTACAGTTTTTGTTTCTGTGGAAGGAAAAACACAGTTTCATTTCCATTAGGAATTTTAAATGAAAAGACAAAAACTACCGAAAAAATTTGTTTAATCAGCATCAGTGTAATGGTATGGGCTTTTGACATAGATACTAAAGTCAGTATTTGCACTTGTTCATTCTCCAATACTTCCGATAAATCATAGGACGTACACAAAGTATCCTTTTTAAACCTGTAAGATATAACTGTTTTTAGAATGGTTCCTTTTAAGCCATATTCTGTTAAGTCTGTGTAATTTATTTATTAACTCTAAATATTGTGAAATTTGGAACCTACGTAAGCTTAGAGTCGATGGTAAACCTCAAATATTTACTAGAAAGGCAGTTTTAATAAGGATGTCATTCCGATGTACTCTTGATAGTATACTTAATCTATCAAGGTAGTCAGCTGAAGTTAACACTAGAGTCAAGCTTATGTACTGAGTGGCCAAAATATTAGACACACCCTCTAATAATGCATTGATCCGCCTTTCATCGCAGTCGATATTCTTCTGGATTGTAAAAGTTCATGATATCTCTCCTGAGGAATATTATCTTACGCTGACATAATGGCAACTCAAAGTTCGTTGATATTGGATGATGGCGTTTCCAAGCATTGAACCAATTTTCAACTTCGTCTCTCCTAATGGTCACTAGGATTAAGGTCAGAGGACTCAACTAGTCATGGAAGCAATCCGAACTCGAATCTATACTTCATATCAATCAAAGATTAACCGTAAATGGCGAAAAGGCACAATGCCCTGCTAAAAGTCTCCGTCTGCATCAGGAATCATCACAACCATAAAGTAGCGTACGTGATAGGAAACGATACTGACGTAATTCAGATAGAGTACTGAGTGTTTACTTTCGGGTTCATAGGAACTGTCCTTTTATATTTTTCAGTGATAAAATTATGCACTTTGAATAATCTTTCACTACTGCAAGGTTCGTCTTGCTGTTCATTACAACAAAGCCTATAATATTACACTGAGGAGATTTATGATGCACCTTAATTATATTGGGCTAGAGCTTGTCTCGTTGTTGCCTTTCATCTTTCTCATTGTTGCAAACGATTCATGCTAATCGTCTCATATTCCTTTTGCTCACCAGCGCTTTCCAGTTTGAATAGCCTTAATTTTGCCTAACCATCATTCTCTAAACATTGAAGATATTGCTGCATAAGAAATGTAAGGTTACCTGATACACGAAAAGCACATAGAGCAAGAGATAAGTATAACTAAACTAAACTACTTTATTATGAAATTAATGAGATGAATTAAAGTATGATAATGCTGAAATGAACATATAACTCTTGTTAGATGAAATTGACATAATTAAAGGTAACCCCACAACTGAGGTTCAGTCATACACAGTTCAGTCTACAGTTCGTTTATACGGTAAGCCTCTCACAGGACTATCAATCACAATGGTCTAACTAAAATTCTAAATTTTCTGATAGTATTTAGTATAAACCTCGACAGAGAACGTCTGCTTTCATCCATGACT
Organism: Stegodyphus mimosarum; assembly: GCA_000611955.2. Classification (NCBI taxonomy): domain Eukaryota; kingdom Metazoa; phylum Arthropoda; class Arachnida; order Araneae; family Eresidae; genus Stegodyphus; species Stegodyphus mimosarum. Next base: position 542,856 of record KK117625.1, read on the forward strand.
AGCTATCCTCACCGTAGCTTCCCCCGTCTGTTCCCTTCCACGTCTGGGAGCCGTCTGTATCTGCTGCTCTGCGCTGTGCTGGGCTCGCAACAGATGACATCTTTTATGTGCAGAACTTTCTGCACTCACGATGGAATCTCATTCAGAGTCGCTCAAATCTTTCGCTGTAACAATTTTTACTCTAATCATAATTATTTTTTTGGATGAGCATGCCTTATATAAGCATTACCTGGCTGTGACATATTTGTACATCAATAACATCACCATGCTAACCCTAGCATCTTTAACGTTTTGGCCTTTCAGTGTATAAACAGCTCCAATCATGAACAAACAGTACAATCAACTAATTCAATGGTAAAGAATGCTCAAATTATTTAAAGCAAATCCTCACATCGGAAATCTCCGAAATTGTTTTCTTGGTCAATTTCATATCTTCACTAAACTCTGCCTTAATTTAACTTTTCGAATAACAATTCTTAATTTTTTGTATGATTCGCAAAAGTACATGGTGATCCAAAACTCCTCAAAATTTCAAAAATTCATAAAATCAAGCCAATGAGGGCAATGGAACGCAGACTTCTCTAAAATGAACTGAACTGCAGTTTCTTTTTCAGAAAGGAGGGTTCTAGGATAATTATTTATCTAATCTTTTCACAGATAAAGGGTGTTATAACATATCGACAATAATGATAATATTCAAGAACAGCCCTGAAAACAATACGGAAATTTTTTGTTATTGGATGTTCTGAATGATTAGCTTTGTGATATGTAATATATTCTTGAAAATAAATCATTTCCTGTATAGAGTGTTGCTGTGACATCTGTCGATACGGTACAACTCCATTCCTTCACCATTAAACCCTGTCTGCCCCTCAAAGTGTAAGGATTTTAAGATCACTAACGTTTATTTTATTTTAAAACTTTACTATCATCTCTTATTTTCCACTTCCGGCCAGAATTAACGCGTGAATATGTTTATGCAAATTGTACTTCGCTAACTCTTAAGTGTTTAAGTTATGGCTTTTTGCCAGGAGAGTAGAAGGAATGAAAGACAGTCCTCTTGCTACGAGTCTTCACGCGAGCTTGCCATCAGTTACTGTTCGCCTTTAAGGCCAGAGGTTAACCCTCTTGAAAGTTAAAGACGCATTGTATTTTTCCGCAGTTTGCATACTACAAACGTAGTACTTTAAAAGGCCAGTCTTAGTGCTAGTCATCTGCGTAAATATTAAAAGTAGCTCTTATTCAAATTTTAGTTAGTTAATAGTCTTATATTCTTTTATTTCAGACCACAAGTGGTTGGTATTTGTATCAGGAAAGTTCGGGAATGTTATCGGGAATTATCGAAAGTTCGCTAAGTCGATAAGCAAATAAAGCCCTCCTTATCTTTGTTGTATTTTCGGCACACGCACTAAAATAGCTTTTAGTAAGCTCCCTGTTCCTACTCAGGACTATAGTTATGTATGCAAAATCAACTAGAATCTACAGAAGTCCTGATAGTGGCGCCCGAAGGAGAAGACCCATAGCCGACTTTCAAGAGGAAGTTGATGAACCCGTGGTATCGGCCGAACATTCAGAAATGCCAGCTGCCACCCTAGAAGGATTCGGGTACATCGTGCAGACCATGCGAGCATCAATGAAGCCATCAGCGAGCTTCGATGGGAATTCAGCGGTGGATAACGTTTTGGAAAAATTGGATGACCACTTTATGCTCTATCCAGTACACGAGTTCCAGAAAGTCACCTTGGTTATTAGTGCCTTGAGGGGTCAAGCGCTTAGCTGGTTCACGTACATCGGAAAAAATCTCTTGGACCAACCGGGAAGTCCTACCTACACTTATGAAAATTTCAATACCTCCTTAGTAAAGGCCGTTCCAGTAGAAAGAAATCGTGAAAAATTAGAAGCGACACTTTTCAGCACATTTCAGCAAAAATTGAGGAACTCTCAACTTTTATTTTAAGAAGAATACAATTATTTAAGCTTTTCTATGGAAGCCGGTCGGTAAGCTTGAAATCATTTAAGTCATTTTGCCTAGGTTACTTCCCCAGGTACAAGATTTTATCGAATTAAGAAATCCGACGACTTTTGAAAATTTATTTGAGCTCGCGATCCAGTTTGAAAGCAGAAGAAGGGCGGACATTGAAAGAAGACGCCAGTACGAGCAACGAAGCCAATTTGGTGCGCCAAGGCCATAGCAGAGGCAAGACCGCGGTTACAGTGGTCAAAGAAACCTGAATATTCAAAAACAACCAGTGAAAGTCGACAGTTCAAAAATAAGCTAAACAAAAAGTTTGAAGGCCAGCGGAAAGGCGCGGAAAAGAAGAAAGAAGATTTAAACTGAAACGGATTTCTGCTGACGGGAGGTGCGAAACTCCGAAGTCCAAGAAAATCCCTCAACCATCAAGCTCAATACAGTTGTTGTGAAAAATTTAGTTCTTCCGAAGATTGAAGTGTTAGTGAACAATATTCCAGCCACCGCCCTCCTGGATGCAGGAGCTCAGTGTAGCTTTGTGACAGAATTTAAAAAAAATATTTTCGTCGATATAAAATCTACACGGATAATACGACGGTTATAGCAGCCCAGGGGAGAAAATGTAAATGTATAGGTAAAGCACCACTGTATATCCGCATGGAGGATGAGCAGGTAAAAATTATGTTCCTTATTCTAAGAAATCTTCAAGCAAATATAATATTAGGAGAAGATTTCCTCTCAGTGTCCGAAGCAACACTAGATTTCAGTCAAGCATCTCTTAAGCTGAGAATGAAACCGGTGCTTAAAGTGAAAGCGGATCCCTCGACATTGAATCTCAAACATCTGCCAACTGAAGAGCAAGGAAAACTACGCCAAGTGGTAAGTGAGATTTATATTTTGTTCAGAGATATTCCCGGATTCATGCAAGTGACTAACCATGAAATAAATACGGGAGATTCACAGCCAGTTCGCCACAAGGTACATCGAAAGAAAAAATTATAGAATGGCATATTAAAAATATGCTAAGTAAAAGGATTATCACACCCATCTCCAGTAGTTATGAGAGCCCGGTTGTTTTATGTAAGAAAAATAATGATTACACGGTTACACACCCAAAATGATGGCGTTTTGCAATTGATTACCGCAAATTGAATAGCGTTACTAAATATTCGGTTCATCCATTACCCATTATTGAGGAAATCTTGCGAAACATATCTTCCACTAAATATATTACGACATTAGATTTAACATCTGGGTATTTTCAAATAGGCGTAAAATCTGAAGATGTACCAAAGACCTCTTTCATAATTAAGTCTGGCACTTGCGTATGCTGTTTGGCCTGTCAGGCGCGCCAGCAACATTTCAAAGTTGTATGGATATTGTTTTAAGACGAGTCCTTGGGAAAAGCACTTGTATCTATTTGGATGACATTATTATTACTATTGATAATTTAGAACGATACATTAACGACTTGAAAGAATTATTTTCATTTTTTAAATGAGGGCCGGAGAAAACATTAATGCTGAAAAGTGTAAATCTGCGGCAAAGGAATTACGTTAAAGTAAAAATTTCTCAGAAAGGCTTAGAAACCGGCAAATCAAAAAATAATTGCAGTTCACAATTATCCGCCGCCTAATACGGCGAAGAAACTAGCTTCATTTTTAGGGCTCTGCTCATACTATAGATCCTTTATAAAGGATTTTGCCACAATTGCCGAACCGCTATTAAAGTTAAAACGAAAGAAGGCAAGATTTTCGTGGACAGCCGAAGCTAACACCGCTTTTGAAAAATTAAAACAAGCGTTAACACAAGCCCCTGTTTTGAAATTTCCCGAAAATGATAAAAATTTAGAAATCACGGCCGAAGCCTCGAATTATGCCGTAGGGACAGTTCTTTCCCAAAATGGGCAGTCAGCGGCAAGCTTTAGTCGTACTTTATTAAAAATACGTACTTTATTAAAGAAATTATTCAGCAACAGAAAGGGAAACACTTGCAGTTCTGAAGTTCAGGGTATATTTTGGAAGTTCTCCAGTAACGGTCTACTCTGATCACTCGGCGGTCGCTAGATTATATTCAGGAAAGAATCTATCGCCGAGATTAATACGATGGGCTCTTAAATTACATGAGTATAATTTGATAATTAAACACACGCCTGGAAAGGAAAATGTCGTAGGAGATGCCCTGTCAAGAATCAAGTTAGATGAAGAAGGGAATAGCGTTAAAGTAGCAATGCTCACATCCCAGATGACACATTCCCGTGAGACCGTAATAACGGAACTGGGCAAGCATCCGGAATTTAAAAATATATATTATTATTTAAAAGATCCTGAAAACTTTAGACACCAAGATATTGCGGCAATAAGAAATAGGGCGGCCTATTACGAACTGATAGATGGTCTCTTATTTTATACGAAAACTACGAATAATAACAATGAAATACGACTCTTTATCCCAGCTACTCTTAGATTAAATATACTACAGGAATTGCATGATTCGCCCCAGGCAGCTCATGTGGTATTCGGAAAACCATCCAACGCGTACGTGAAGCAGTTTATTTTCCTGAACTGCAAAAGTTAACGAGGGCGTATGTCCAGTTTTGCCCAACATGCCAGGTAGTTAATTATGTTAATTTCTGCCCGGCCGGGTTTCTAAATAGCATTAAATCAGAATTTCCGAATGAAATAATTGGCGTCGATTTATTAGGCCCTTTTCCGAAAAGTCGTTTAAATAAAAGTCGGTATCTCCTTGTTGTTGTTGACCATTTTAGTAAATGGACCGAGATTGTTTCCCTGAAACAAGCCTCTGCGAAATTAGTTACTGATTCTATTTTAAATAAAAATATTTTAAAATATTTTAAAAATCTCTGAAAGTTATATCGGATAATGGTCCTCAGTTCATAAGCAATATTTTTGAAGATATTTGTCAAAAACTGGGCATACGTCATTTAAAAATTATCCCGTGTCGGCCGCAATCAAATATAGCGGAACGAGTCAACAGAAACATAGTTAAAATTATTCGTAGTTATGTTAAAAAGTTTCATAAAAGCTGGGATAACTATGTCAATGAATTAGCTTTCACTCTTAGGACTGCCAAACACGACACGACGGGAAAAACTTCTTCTGCTTTATTTTTAGGCAGGAAGATTATAACCCCACTGGACAAATTGTTTTATGTTCAAAAAAGGGCCCCCGAATTCCAAATGGAGGATATACAAAAGTTAATTAAGGAGGCAAAATAAAACACGGAAATATCACAGGGGAAACAGAAGCTTTATTATGATAGGAAAAGACGGGAAGTAACTTATAATGTGGGAGATGAAGTACTTAAGCTGAAACATTCGCTTTCCTCAGCTCCAGAAGATAAAGTGGCCAAGTTCTGTCCACGGTTTAAAGGACCGTTTTCTATTGAAAAAATAACCCAAGCAGTGGTGGTTTTAAGAGCCAAGAATGGCGAAAACATTACGGCAAATATCGATCAAATTATGCCGTATTACATTCGAAATAAATGAAAATATTTCAAGATCATTTTCAGGATCCGGCATGGCAGGCACCATCTCAACACATGGCACAACAACAACGACAACCAGAGTCAGCCACAAGTAGAGATATGAACAAGAAAAGAAAGGCCCCTCGATGGAACACCGGGGATAACAAGAAAAAGAAGATAGTCCCTCGACCAAAAAAGAGATGTCACGACCGGCTCCAACAGAAGGAAGATGGAAATTCTAACAGTACCAAGAAGGCGAGAAGAATGGCCGCAGTCAAGGCACCGGTGAGAAAAGAAATAGTGAACCCTCAGGGAAGGAGTCTACGCAGCAAGTGTCCAAGAATTGACAAGGGAAATCCAGCCACAGACTCAAGGGAACAAAAGTTGGAACAGCAAACCGCCAAATCTCGACAACAACCGACGAGAAATGTCCCGACGCCCCAAAGGACAGCACCTATTAAGCGATCCAGAAATCAACCAACGGAGAGGAAGAAGTTTTTCAGGAAGCATCAAGCACTGCCAAAAAGGACACGGACTGAGGAGGAAACTGAGGGTCGGACATGAACAAGGCGGAGGATCAATCAAACCATGGTCTTTGCTACCTTCCAGGAGTGGGCAGCTAAACGGATATCTGAATATCAAAAAGATAAGTAAAACTTTATGCTACTTTGAAACTTTAAGTTAAGTTTCGTTCTTACTACAAGTGGCAGAATTTAAGAAGTTTCACCTCATGTGAGGTCTACCTTTATCGCCAAGAAGGCCAGAAATGAGTTTTACCTATTTGTTGCTATGTTTTTCAACTACTCGCAAGTAATCTAATATTATTGTATAACAGTAAAGTGTAAATAGTTCAGTATTGTAAAAGATTTTTGTAACTGTATAAGAAAAGTACCTTAAGAACATTCTAAAAATATTGTATAAAGTTTTATTTAAAAGATTCTGTTAAGAAAAGGCATTTTAGTCTGAAGGACTTGTGAAATATACTTGTTAAATGCAAAGGAAACAGCACTTGCTTTCAGTAGGAGAAGTTAACTGTATGTTTTCAAATGTGTATAATTAATGGCATGTTAATATGTTCTTATATACATGTGAACTGTTCTGTTAAAATTTTAGTACAGTGATGTGTTAAATGTAAGAGCATTATATGAATGTAAAAGTTTAAAATCGCTGAGTTAAAAGAATGTAACTGCATAAATGCAACTTAACGCATGTTGAATATGTGCTAAATATGAAAAGAATGAATGTAGTTAGGCTCTCTGACGCTACACTGCAGAGTTAGCCACTTATTTTAGAATAGTACCTCAGTAGTTTAGAGATGAATGTAAGGTGTGTTCTGAGGTCTTGTTATGTTGAATTTTAACACGTTAGTGTTTTGATTGTTGGCGGTAGTGTTGAACACTTGTACATAGATACGCCTGTGTTGGTGTTTCTCTCTTTACAACGCAGATCAGAGAGCACGGGGAGATAATTAAATAATGGTATGAATGAAATAAGAATGGAGTTTAAAAGGAAAAATATATATACGTGTTCATGTTACTTGCCATTTAAATTACTTGCAAATTGATTAAACTAGTTTTCCTTCCAGATCTCTGGAAGGAACCGATAAGAGTCAAGAAATTCCTCTCTTAGGTAATGTAACAGATGGAGAATAATTGTCCCTCGAGAATATATTGTTAAACTGCATTTTACATAATTTCTGGGTTGAATAGTTTTAGTGAGGAGTTGTGAAAGATTAGCCTTGCGTTAGACTTAGAATTTAGAATTAAAAGTTTTCAACAAGGTTGTTTAGGTTCAAACTTAGTAACTTAGGGAAGTATGTAAGGATTTTAAGTTCACTAACCTTTATTTTATTTTAATTTTAAAACTTTACTATCATCTCTTATTTTCCACTTCCGGCCAGAATTAACGCGTGAATATGTTTATGCAAATTGTACTTGCTAACGCTTAAGTATTTAAGTTGCGGCTTTTTGCCAAGAGCAGAGTTAGAAGGACAGAGAATGAGCCATCTTGACACTAGACTTGACGCGAACTTGCCATCAGTTACTGTCCGCCTTTAAGGCTAGAGATTAACCCTCTTGAAAGTTAAAGCCGTATTGTAGTTTTCCACAGTTTACGTATTACAAACGTAGTAATTTAAAAGGCCAATCTTAGTGCTAGTCATCTGTGGAAATATTAAAAGTAGCTCTTATTTAAATTTTAGTTAGTTAGTAGTCTTATATTCTTTTACGTTCAGACCACAAGTAGTTGGCGTTTGTATCCCGAAGTTCGGGAACGTTTGTAAAATCGGTAAGCAAATAAAGAGTAATTTGAACCCTCCTTATCTTTGTTGTATCTTCTACACACCACGAACAATAGCTTTTAGTAAGCTCCCTGTTCCTACTCAGGCCTACAGTTATGTTTCCGAAATCAATTAAAAGAAACACGAGTAATGACAAAAGAAGTTCCATTATTTGAATTTTGTTTTCTGAAATCAGACCAGTTATACCCACTTACAAGATTAAAAAATATCATGGATAATAATATATGATTTGCATTTTACTACAGCGTTTTATCCTCGACAACACCGTATTTTCCACTGAGATTTACCATAATTTGTATTCTCTTATATAGTTTAGTTAAATTTTGTAGCGAAAGCTTCATGAAAAATATAGGATAGACCCTATCATTGTCAAAATTATAGGAATAAATGTGGTACGTCTTATAGACTTTGGGGGGAATCTGGAAGTGGAGGGCCTGGAAACATTACGATAATGTGTTAAAGATGCAACGCGAATGTTTTTATTACTGAGATTTAATTCTATACTGAGAAGAGAGATGTAACATTTTGCTTTATATTTTGGGCAACAATCCAATTTGATCCAATTTGAATTTAATAACATTAATTTAATAACGCCTTAATAATTTCGTTGCCAAAAATCTCTAATTTAATTAAAAATTAAATGTAAAATATATAATTAGAGGAATTTACTTTGTACAAGGAAGTTATAAAATTGTAACACCTTTATAAGAATGAAAGAGCCTTTCATACATTAAGAAAAATAATTCACGAAGATGGCCGGAAATGAATTAAATGTAACTTACATGTTTGCTAAATTTAAGCGGACAACAAAATGGCAGTATAGTTCGACGCTCGTGAACTGGAACGATATTGGGGTTTGCTATTCCTTGGAAGTTTGAGAGATGGTGGTTTTGGAAAAATTTGGCTGTAAAATAGTGGCTTGACAGAGACTATTTTAGGAAGGCGGGAAAAATTAGAGGGTGCTCTGCTACTATAAATGTTAGCGAAAAAAGTCTTGCTTAAGCTAAATTAGCTCTAAATAGAAACAAACAAATGAAATTAATTTATTTTTGACTAAAGGTCTGAAAATTGAAAATGGACATAGCAAATCAGAAAATCTTCACTTGTATCGGGCTTCAAACAAGTCTTAGGAAAAGAAATTAGCCCATATAGTAAACAAAAATAAAGATGCCAGAATAGAAGCTAGGTACAATGCGTCATTTACAATATTTGCAAGAATAGTTACGGAAATTTACAAATCTTTTAACTGATAGTCATCCAACATTATCCGCCAAGATGTTTTAGGGTAATATTATCATATCTTTACCAGTAAAAAGAGTACATTGAGGATTCAAAGTCTGCTTTTTAAAGACAAGAAGGCGTTTATAAGACAAAAAGCCGGCTTTTTTAAAACAGATTTGATACATATGAGTAATGAATGCATACATATATATATATGTAAGATATAACAAAAGTTAAGCTGTTTAAGAATAATTGGCGACCTCAAAATTAACTATTCTAGATTTGGTGCTCTTCCCTAAATTCATCCGTTCTTCCAAATTTGAGATCCTTCCATGTTATAAAACATTACTTGGAAAATGTAACTAAAACTAAAATTAACCAATCGTAACTTGTCTCTACAATTACATCAGACTTGGCACAACAAAAATACTCTTGGCACAACAACTACGTCATTCTTTTCCTAGCTTCTACCCCACTATCAACCCTGTGCTACTCTGCCTGTCATTCTCTTATTCTTACCTGACGTCGTATCCCCGTTAATCTGTGTATATAAGAAAATGTTGCAACTGTTTATGATCTAGAAGTATATTGTCTACGAAGAATTATTCTAATGTACCTAGAAATAAAGATGGTAGTTAGCTGAACTTGGTTTCGTATAAACATCTTCTTCTCATATTGCCACTCTTCTATCAAGACTACGCATTAAAATATGACAGTTAACTAAAAATGTCGACCAGGATATGTACCTGCTGCTTCCTATCCAGTGATTGGGAAAGCAAGAAATGGATACTGTATGTTCATCTACTGAATGAAAGGATGTCTTCTACGTCGCAAAAGTATGTCAAGGTCGTAGTGATGACGTCTGCTAAGGTCTTCTGGTGCTGTGTTTACTTTTTTTATTGAACGGAAGTATCTTCGCTAAAGTGTGATGTCGATTTCAACAGTGAAATGTAAAAAATTCTAATGATGGGTGTGTGCGTGTCAAGGGTTTAGTGAAAAAAGCGTCAGCGAGTGCTCAAGTATCGGTGCTTCAATATGTTTTGCCAAAGTGTATTAGGTGCAAATTCTTCGGTGTGTTTTAATTTAAATTTTGAGTGTTATGATATGTGCAAAGTGATTCAGTATTGTGATCGATGCTTCTAAAAATGTGTTTCAGTAACTTAATATATTCTTTAGAAATTTCAGTGAAAAGTAATTAGTGTGATTTAGTTTCGTGTTGTGGTGTAATGTCAAATTTCAATGGTGTGTTTGTTCTACTATTAGGTATGCAAACAAGATCGAAAACAAAAATGTCTATAGAGAAAAATGAAATTGCGAGTGTTAGTATCGATAAATTTCAGTGTGCCATATTTGACGAACAAAATTCAGATATACCTATAAATAAGTTTATTTTATTATTAAAAAAAAGTGTGAAACTAGGGGTATCGGCGATAAGGATAAAACGTTAGTGTTTTCTGAATACCTCCGTGGTGAGGGCTTAGTATTTTATTTAAGAGCGTGTGTTGAATTAAAGTGGCAAGTTGTAGAAAAAAATCCTTACATATGTCTCCACCGCGAAAACTGTTACCTTTAGTGACCTTGTTGCCGTTACTTACTCTAAATTAAACGACATCGAAAAATATTTCCGACAAAAGTTAAAATATGCCGCGACTCTAGAATTAAATTTCAAAGTCACAATCGAAGCATTGAATCAGAGTCTACCGGAGCAACAGAAAATGTTGCTAACTGTACAAAATGTAAGCACGGTCTAGGAATGAATATCTTTGCGTAGGAAATTGTTCCCTAACTCAAGTTCTTCTACTTTAGGTTCATTTCACTAGAACAAGTTAGGCAGATGCAAAAAATTTTAACGCCTAAACAAAGTGTACATCAAAATTTTAACCAGTTTAGATACATGTGTCCAAAACCATTTCCTAGATATAATGATCCTCAAAACCAGGCATGGAAAAATTTCCAGCCAAAGCCAGTAGTTTAGAAGTATACATAATTTCCTCCTTTAAAATAATATAATAATGAAAGTTCTCAAAAAGGTGTACAAATGTGAAAATATTTTATGGTCAATGTTCAATTAATCGAAAAAAGTCTCGGTATTATTGATGCAGGGCCACAGGTAAATGTAATATTTGACACTATTTTAAATTCTATTGATGCAAAAACTGAAGTTCTTAATAATAATCCTAATATAAATTTATTATCTTCATCTGAAGGTCTTCCTGTGACCAAAGTAATTAAATTGTTTTGCAAAATTGTTAAAATTACTAATACTGTAATATTTTTAGTTGTGAATTCCAATTTGACTTATTTATTATTATCATCATCTTGTGTTTCTTTACTTAAATTTCAATTGAATTTTAATAATTATGAAGTATATCCGTTTAAACGTATCATAAGTAAAGGCATTCAATTAGATAAACTTTTTCAAAACAATTTTGTATGTAAAAATAGTGTAAGTACTAAAAATTTCATAATTATGCTGAAAATAATGATCATTTGAAAAAAAAAATCAGTACTTAGCTATAGTCATATATTTGCTAAAAACAAGTATGATGTGGGTTGGATCAATATAGATCCTCCACGAGTAGTCTTAACTTTAGAATTACCTATAGCCTCTCGACCTTATAGAGTCTCTTTTAGAGATATTAGTGAAATTAAAAAACAAGTAGATGACTTTCTAAATCCTACAATTATAAAACCGTACTTTAGTCCTTAAGCTGCACCTGTAACTTTAGAGATGAACAGGCAAACCAGAAACTTAACCAAATTACCAAACTTCGGAAACTTATTATTCTTTTTACTATCATTATTATTTCTACCATATTATTTCTTTAAACACCGCAAACTTATCCAAATTACCAAAACAGACTTGGACCTATTTCTAGAATTGATACTGTGCTAGATTAGTTAACGAATGCTAAAATGTTTTCCACATTGTACCTAGCATCTGGTTATTGGCATATGAAATTAAATGAAAAAGATACCGAAAAATTGGCATTTACTACAAATTTTGGTCTTTATGAATGCAATAGATTACCTTTTGGTTGGAAAAATTCCCCAGTTGTTTTCCAAAAAGCTCTTAGACAAATTTTAAATAAATATGAGATTAAATTTACTTTAAATTATTTTGATGACATTATAATATTTTCACCAAATTTTGATAAACTTCTTAAACATCTTAAAATAATATTTGACATATGTGAAAAAGAGAATATAAAATTAACACAATGACAAAGCGGGAATTATCTATGTAATGAATGTAATAAAAATATTTGTTTGTTCAGTAAATAAAGAAAATAGTGTTACGAAATGTCCAGGCGCGGTAAGATAGCTTCCCCGCAAAGTAGGTTTAGGGTTCCCATAAATGATAAGGAAAGGCAGGGTTGCCACATTTGGCGCGAAATCGCCAATTTGGCAACAAAATTGGCGATATGCTATAGACGCATGGAGAACCTTCTAGAACGAATTCTTCCTGGTTTAGCCCAGAACGTTCTCGAATACAAGCCAAAAGCTATATAAACCCTGCTGGTACGCGGAAAGTGAGTTGGCGTTTCGTCTAGTGAGGAGTTAAGAGTCAGTACGTAGTCTAGTGCCGAGTTGGTCGTCGAGTGCATCGAGCGAATTTCTTAGTGTATCACGAGATAGTGCATCGTCGAGTTTTATCTTAGAGTGTGTTGAGCTCCGGGAACGACTGAACCGAGTCAGGAGCTGTACTCTACCGTATCGTCGAGTGCATGACGAGTTCTAGCGTGGAGAGTCTCGAGAGTACGTGGAGTTCCGAGAACGACTGAGCAGAGTCGGGAGCTGTACTCTGTGCTTTGCCGTGAAGCTGTCTGCACCGTTACAGTCTGATAGTCTGAAGGCTGTGTCGCTGATTGTCTAACTGTGTCGCTGATTGTCTCAGCGTCTTTATAGTAGTTCTTCGACGACTGTAAGCGTGGTTTTGGAGCTGTCTTGTAAAATACTGGCCAATAAAGTGTGTTTTGATACTTCATCAAGTGTCGCCGTCGTTATTCACTCCAAATCCACGAACCTTGAAGAAAAAAAAAGTAACAATATATATTATCAAGCTAGAAATACCACAAAATAAAAATCTCCACAATGGCAAATTTACTAACAGGAAGAAGCAAACGTTTTTAGAAAATCTAAACGGAATTAAAAGTAAATTAACATATAAAAATTCATATAATACTAAATATTTGTCAGTAGTTGAATTTTTTCACCCAAAACAACCACCGAAAGAGTTTTCAATAGCCACGTTTTTGAATTATATTTAAATAAGAATCAAAACTAATTTTAAAAATATAATTTAATAAAATTAAAATTACGTAACGTAAATAAATCAAAATTACTCCGGTTCATTAAATGAGATTATTTAAATGCAAAATAAAATGCTTCTAAAAATAAAATTTAGAAGGTATAAAATTTGATTTTATTTGAATTCATTCGTCAAGGTGTAACCTGCTCCATCATGATTGGAGAATAATTATTCAGTATAATATCTAGACCAAAAGCAATAAATTCTTTGATCAAAATAAAAGTAGAAATTTTTGTTAAAAATTAGTAATTTGCAAAAGTACTGTAACAAATCCATAATCCAGCAAGAACGAAATACAGAATGCAAAATCACAGAAGAGGTAAAACTGCCCAACATCTCGATCCATTTTTCAAACAACTGTATCAATCAAGTTTTTTTTATTATTTTAATTTTATAAAATATTCTCTTCCTCATTTCCGCATGCCTTCGTAGTGTAGTTAGAAGCACGCTCGAAGCATATTCGAGGGGTCCGGACTTCAAATCTCGGCAAGAGTATTGCTACTTTCTTCAATTTCCTGACATCGAAAAAAATCTAAATGACTTTACAAACTCAAAAATTTAATGTTTTAAAACTGGATGACAAAAAATAGAGGGTAACGAAACATGATTTTTGAAAGACGTTATGTTTTTTTGCAAATTGCTGAGGAAGTAATTTTCCTTTATGCTAGTCATTCTAAATATGATAAGAAAACAAAAATAGTATTCATAGGTAAAATATCTAATATCTTAGAAAACAATTAACTTCTAAAATCTACTTGCTGTAACTTACAAGTTTCTAAAGAAAGATAAGTTTTAACAGAAAAAGTATAACTCGGAAAGAAATGTAAAGGTAATAAACCTTATTTTTGTAAATGTGGAATTATTTAATTTAATTTGATTAAAGGATATAAAGCCATACATTAATAAAGCTGCTAATTAACAGTTAAATTACTAAATGAGAATAGTAAAAGAGAAAGAAAATTAGTATTCCTTCTTATTTCCGAATGATCTTCAGATGCATGATGGGAAGACTGAGATGAAATTGGAAAGAAATGAGTTGAGTTGTACATATGCGGATCATCCCAGTGGAAGTCTCTTCAAGATGTGTATTGCGTTGAGTCATGAGTTTTGTCTCCTGAAAAAACAAAAAAAACATTGCCACTTGATAGTAATATGTGTTGCATATCTTGTTCGGTGTTCCAATGAAATAGATGCACAGCTAAATTTTGAATAATTGAGTATATTCTTTATTAAATAAGTGCAAGCTCCACCTGGAATTAATTTACAATAAAATAATAACATAGAATTTTTTATCTACCATTTATCTTTTCTGTTGTTAACAGCTTATTTAAAAAATACGATTTTAAGTTTTACATGTTCAATTTCTGGAGGAATGATTGTTATAATAATAGCTTGTTCGTAATTACTTAGCTTAAAACTGTTTCAGCTGTTAAACTGAAATCTGCTTACAAAGAGCAGCAGATTGAAATTTATTTTTAATTCCTTAAGCCTCGTATTTTTATTTTTTTAAATATTTTTATATATCTTTTGGATTTTTAATGGTAAGTTCTTGGAGGTGCTGGATTGTAACCTTAAATTTTCAGATTTTATTTTATTTTTAAATCTGCAAATCCATTTGAATTATTATTATTACTTTCTGTATCGCTTAAAATCACACGTGATCCAATTTGTAACAAATGTTAAGTAATATGTTTTATAAATGAGCAAACCTATAACTTAAATTTTACAAGAATGTGACGGAATAGGTGGTGGAATGAGTGAATTATGCATCAAATGAAAATTTATTTTTAAAAAGCAAGTCTCTAAAAAGTGGATTGTCAAAAAACAGGCAAATAAAAAAACTCGTAGAATAATCTAATATGAAAATTAAATCATGCACAGATAAGCTCGTGGCCCAGCACTTTTATTAAAAATATAAATGCAAAATACTGCAGTTTTTTTATTTCAAAAGATAATTTACCCGAATCAATAAAATTTAAAAAATTGAGATGGTATAATATTGATAAATATAACTTAAAGCGAAAAACATTTAATCTCTCATAATTACATTTATCAAATAAAGGCAGTTAAGAGAATATTTTTGAACAAGCGAATAATATCTGTAAGATTTCCTAAAATCAGTGGACAAGTAAAATGCGTGATTTTTTTAATATAAAAAAATTTGAATATATTGCTTAATAATAGATTTTTTAAATCGTAACCAAATCGGATGACAGCATTAGAAAGGAGTAGAGTTCACACAAATCAAATGCTTGGAAAGCTGAACTGAAAGAAAGTTAAAGCAGCTTAAAATCTACTGAGTTTTTTTTAAAGAATATTTGAAGGGATTCAGATTTCAACTTCGCACTAGAGGGTTTGTTAAGGTTTTTATGCTGTCGTTAAGCACCCTGTTTACCAATTTGGTTTTGGACGACTCCTGTTAACACAACTTCCTTGAGTCAACAGGAGGTTAACTATTGTTAACTATCATTAACAGGAGGTTAACTATTGTTAGCTAACTTAAGTATTCTTGTGGTCTTTTGTGCTGTCGCTGAGCACGCTGTTTACCTTTCTGATTTTGAATTGACTCCTGTTAACACAATATTTACGTTATTTTAATTTTATTATTATATATCTCTTCATTCGCGCTTACGTCACATAAAATTCAACGATAAAATCACAAAATTTTTAAAAGTAGCATATTTTTAGAATTCCAGGTAGAGTGGTTGCCAGATATGTTTCCGTTTTTTTTTCAGTTTTTTATAAGTTCATCCTATATCCTATTAATATTTAGTGCTCTTAACAACATGTTCTGAACATTTTTCTAAAATTCAAAAGCAAAATTAGAAAACATTTACAAACAGCATATGTTAAGAATTCTCGATAGAGTGATACGTGTTGCCATACTTTTTTTTAATATTCGCTATATCGTTTTTTTAAGTAATACATGTCGATAACATTTTGTGGCAATATTCTTTTAATTGTGTTCAGCTACATGTTTTATATTTTAATTCTTATTTCTTTAATAATAATACATTTGGTGGCATCATCTTTTTTTTGGAAAAGTGATGCTGGCAAAAAAGCGAGGATTTAGATTATTAGCACGTCACAATAAATAAAGACTTCAATTATTAAGAAACGTGCGTTTACATCTTTTAAATGCCTTGCTATTTTAAATAACTGATTGATTAAATTTGAAAGATAAATTAAAGATTTTATGCTTTGCTAAATGATAATTCTCTATTTCAAACAGAGGCAGCATTTGTCAAGGACTACTTCTGTATCCTTTCTATTCTTCTGGTTCGTCATTTTTCGATACATGATCGTGTCTAAGGACTTCATTTGTCAGGATGTAATTTTACATAGCAACGGGAAACCATATATCTCCTTTAACGAATAAAAATAACAGATCTTTGGTAATTAATGAAAAACAGCTTTTTCAGCTTTATGCTAATTTGAACTGGAGCCAACAACTATTTAAACCAGAGGTAGAAACCTCTCAGTGTGAGAGAGCTTTTAGTCTCAGACCACGATCATTCTATTCGACGTTCTCCTGCCTAGCTAGCAGTTAAATTCTAAGCCATAGCGCTTTACGTGATTGCTTATTGAAATAAATCCAAGTGCGTCAGTATTAGTAAATCTTGCTACGCACCATTTAGTTAGAGGCCAACCTCGCGTTATAAGCTCTGTGAGCAACGACTATTTAATTTCTATTTAGTTTAGTTTAAATTTATCTAATTGTTCATTTTAAACCCAAGTGTGGTCTTTTACTTTCTGTATCCCTCCCGAGTTGGGAAGTGGTTGTAAATAATATTGATTTAATAAAAGAGGATTTTAAATCCCTTTCAAGTGCAGTTATTCTCCAACTTAGTCACAGTATCCTATCACAGAACACAGCTGCATTCAGCTCCCTGTTCAAGATCAGGACTTAAGGAGTTCACGAAGATGTTTGCCAAGAATATGCACCGAACACTCAGTCCTGACAAATTATAATTTAAACGAAAAATTGAAGATCATATGATATGTTGGTTATGGCAAAGCATTACAAGGGTCATCTACCTAAGGGGAGGGATCCCTTCGTGGAAGACGCTCTAAGATAAACTGGATCATTTGCATATTACACATGGGGAAAACCATAAAAACTCCCATACAGCCAACCCGTTTGCTTGGGAAACGAGCCCGGGTCGGAACTACCACTATCCAGCGACATTATCGCTGGGCTGCTGGCGGGTTGGTGATAGAATGTAAAGCAATACAATGATCTTTGAAAATGGCATGATTAAATAATGGTTATAAAATAAAAAGTAGTTAACATTTCTTTTGAATTTCTTTTGTTTAAGCTATAATTTTAAATTCTAAGATGAGTCGAATATCTAAATCCAACATAATTTTGTTATGTCACGCAAACGGTGGAGAATAAATGTTCTGGTAACGTTACATAACGTTATGCAACATAATGATCCAGAAAATAAAAAAAAACTTCTTGTAGCCATTTCTATTACCAAAACATATGATTAAAATAAATTAAGGCCTAGAAAGCTTTGAAAGCTGTCAGGCACATTTAAAGTTTCACCTACTTAGTTCGTAACTATCTCTTGTACTGATCTAACAGATCTTGTTATACATTAATAAGAATATGACTTGGAAATATTTAAAGAGTTAGAAAATGTATGTAAAAATTTTATCATAAAACTGAGTTTTTATTTAAATCAGATTTAAGTTAATTTTTTCTTAAATTTGTCTTATATCCCTTCTCCCAGAAAATTGCTGGCAATTTAAAAAGAAAACAATAGGCAAGGAAGTATATAAATAAGTTTATAATTCTTATCGGAAAATATGACCATATCCGTGAACGGAGCTTTTTTTTTAAGCACACATCGTTGTAAGTGTAATAAGGAACTATTCTTTGCATTCTTTTGAATCGAGTAGAGCTAGTTAAAAATTTAGAAAATCTTCTAAATATTTTAATTTTACATATGCCATAACAAGTAATAACATCTTTGCTACAAATGATAAAGAGAATTGATAAAATCTTTGTCAAACAAGGATAAAATATGACTACCATAGCTTTATAGTTGCCAAGCAGGCGAGTCAACTAAGCTGTTAGTGATCTTGGAATAATGCAGAGGCTTGATTAAAGTACATGGAAAAAATTAAATTGCTGCTTGCAGTATTTATTTCATACCACAGTTGCAACAGATTGAACGACGTCATGCGGCCCAGAAGGGAAAGTGGTTAGTGATTTTGACTGCAGTACCGAAGGACGCGGGTTCGAATTCTCAGAGAAGGAATGGATGCATTTGCAATTTTTTTGTTCCTTCACAGAAGGCAAAGGTAGGTGCTAACTTCCGGCGTTAGTAGTGGCCAACGCTTACAAACCGCTAGAATTCTCCACTGAAACAGAAATAGATTAATCTACTTCTTCTTATTCATTTAATGATTCAGAACAAATAGAGGTTTGTTGTGTATGAACAATGTATTCGCCATAAGAAATTCATTGAATGAGCCTTTGTTTGGGAATGATAAGATTTTAGGATATGTTGCAGTTTTTGTATACGTTTTTACGTGTTTAAAATCATAAATAAGACTACACGAGAGCAAAATTCTTTTTTTTTTAATTTTAATGCTTGATTGAGTTTAATAAAATTCGAAATTTCCTCAACCGTAAGAATAGTTGCATGAATGCTATAAAGTTTTTATGAAATTTGTGTTGACTTAAATTGACATAATATCTTGTAGGGCAACAAATTCTTCTTGTTGAAAACTGTTCTTCTTTAATCTCTTAACGTATTCCGTTTACCATTCCCTTTTATTTTTCTAGGCTTTATTAAATATCGTTATATTTAAATTACAGACTGCTTATTTTGCTAGGAAATGGTCAGTAAATGTTTAAATTCTTGATAGCAAAACACCAACAGAAACACGCAGCTATTCCGAGGAAAAACGATCAGTCTCTTGCAAAGTAAAAGTCTTCAGACAAAGTAAGTAACAATAAGATATTCTCGAGAGTGCCAAAATGGACTGATGTGTAATAGTCTAGTTGCTTGCGAAAGGTAATCCTATTTACCTCCAAAGGCAAACAGGCTTTCATTGTTTTGTCAATGTAACTTATGGAATACATCTCGAATTATTACGAGTTCAGTTACAGCCCACCACAATCAACTGAATAATGAAATAAAGCGAATCACATGAAATTTTTCACTTCCCAGTACGTATACATCTTACGTATGTACGTTTACACGAGCACTGTAGTCTATTTTATGCGATAAAACTCTCTGCCTTCTCATTATTTGTGTCTTCTTTGCATTCGCATTTAATTGATTTCGCAAACCGTTCCTTCGTATTCACAACTCAGCCATTTATTTTGTGAAAAACGGTTTTCAATTTATGCTGGCACATTTTTCTCTAAGATTGATTATTTTAATTTTTTTTTCTCTAAGACTGATTATTTTAAATTTTTTTTCTCTAAGATTGATTATTTTTAATTTTAATTTGGAAAACAAGCGACTGTTTCGTTTATTTTAATTCTCAAAAACAATCCTTTAAATCTTTCTAAAATCAAGATAATGGTAATGAACATAGCTCTAAAATACTGCGAGATTTAACACGAAAATTAACGTTCAGATATTATTTTTTCTTTTTAATTCCTTATAGTCTAATATTTTTAAATAATATTCAAGATATGAATAATTTAAACAAAAAAAATCTGAAATGTGGCCAACGGAAGTTTTGAGAAATAAGTAACAGCCATTGAAAGTTTAAAGATCATTTTACAATTATTATTATTTGGATACTTTAACATAATATTAATAAAAATTTTGAAGGACTATGACATTGGATATTATCAGAGTATGACTCAGATATGTGGGAATCGGACCGTAAAGGAATTAAAAACTAGCTGTCTATTTAAATTCATCTTGAATTTCTTGTAAACACCTCAAAAGATTAAATCAGGGAATTCTAAAGCTAAAATAGTTTTAAGTTTATCGTCTATGAGTTGACGTTTCTAAAAGCGGTTAGCTGCTAAAAAAATCTGAAAGCTTTCGGATTTTACATTACGCCCCAAAGGGACGTTTTTAACGTTTTGTGTGTTGTCTTTATTTATCAACTATCACGTCTTTCCACTTAATGCATAAAATTCAATTCAACAGCAATATCGTAAAATAATTTTTAAATGAGAATATCTTTAGAATTTCAGATACACAGTCACGTGCGCTGGAGATAAAAATATTTTTTTCAGTACAGTGTTGCCATGGCTCGCTTTGAAATCGTTGCGTTTGTTACTCAAGAATTCGTTAAAGTGTTAGAAAATATGAAATCGATAATAAAATAAATTCTAAATTCGGCTTCCAGATGCCCATATTCGATGGAAGATTACATTATTAAAAAATTGATGGCTCTAGGTACCGTCGTTTTATCACAATGCGAGAAACATACATACATTTATGCAGTTATTCGTAACACAAAGGATTAATATTTGAAAAGCAATCTGAAAAGTGATACGCCGTTTATAGTGATTCAACGCAAAATACCAAAGCGAAATTAGTAGCTCTTTTGGCCTAACGCGCTTTGGGCTAACAAAATACAAGGCGTTTCTTGATCGCGATCAGATGTAGGCGATCAGAACTAGGCAGATATAGATTTGAATGAAATAAAATCTGATGCTTGGAACTAGGGGGTGTGATTTCTGTTTTATGATAATACATCATCCTCACAGATATGCGAAAAAAGTCAAAGCATAATGAAGTGTTATTTGGCACAAAATTGGAGGACATCACTGATTTCTAAAAAGAAATGCTCCGTATAATAATATCCAGCTACCTGCCGAAAGGGGCAGTTGAACAGATGTCGTTTTAAGAGAATTATCTCTATATCTATTATCTTATTATAAATCTCTGAGGAAATATTTCAGCCTTTTGTTTTATTTCTTGTGAAAAGAATAAATTTTATTAACATTTTAAAGACGTGCATTCAATCCATTAGGAACCCGTACTCACGCAACAATTTTTGATGTCAGGAGTGGGATTCGAATGGCAATAACACGAGCTATGGAAGAGCAATTGAGAGCTCGTCACTGCTTTTGTTGCATTTCAAGAAAAGATGGAAGCTTGGCAAGAATCCTTTAAAGACGATATTAAATTGAGGCAAGAATCTGTTAAAGAAGAGATGAAATTGGGTCAAGAATCCGTTAAAGAAGACATGCAAACTATTAAAGAAGAGATCACCTGAATAATAGAAACCAAATTTGAGTCTATTGAAAGCAGAATAGACTCTGTTGAAAATAAAGTTGGAGAAATTCAAGAAAGAGTTTTTTCTGTGAAAGAACAAATAGCAGTGAAAGTTGTTGCTGTGCAGCAAAGAATCGAAGGAAGAGTTTCGGCCGCGAAAGAGATAATTGAACAACAAATTGAAGAAAACGTTTCTGTCGTTCAAGGACATATTGAACAACAAATTGATGGCATATTTCTGCAGTTGCCAAAGAAGTTGATCTAGCGACGGCAGGGAGCATTTCGGGTGGTTTTAAATTTCTACTCATGCCTGCTCCTCCTCTCTGAAGCTATCGACATATGATGGCAAGAACTCTTGGCAAGTTTATAAGACGCAATATTCAATAGTGACGGATGCGAACGGATGAGAATCCCAAGCTAAGGCCTGTCATCTCCCTGCTTCTTTGAGAGCAGATGCAGCGGATATCCTTCAGCCTCTTCCTAAAAACCAAAGGCTAGATTTTCAAAGCTCTGTCCGGCTCACTGGAGCTGTGCTTTGGAGAGAAATGTTTGAAAGACTGCAGCAGGCTTCAATAAAAATCCCGTCAACAAAAGCCTATCGAAACGCTGCAAGAGAAACCAGGGAAATGCTGTCGCTGCAATATTTTATAGACGGTATCCGGGATCCTGAAATACAGAAAGCTCTACGAATGGCGAATGTGAAAGACGTAAAAGGTGCTCCTGTGTACGCATGGAATTCTAGGCAGCCCAGCAAGGAAATCGTGGGAGACCGCCACCCATCCAAAGCTGCTCATCTCCACGATCCAGTGGATCAATTGATAGCTCGTTTAGATGATTTATCCAGACAAGTGAATGCTTTGATACGGAGTAGGAGTGAGAACAAACTGGATGTGAAGTGTTTGAAATGCGATATTAAAGGACACATACGAAAGAACAGCAGAATACACCTGGGCACGAAGAATAAGATAAACGATTTCACCAGAGAACTCAATGCCTTGAGACAGAATATCAATGAAAAGAAACCAATACTAAAGTGCTGGAACAGCAGTGTTGAAAGTCACATACGAAGGAACTGCAGAACACCCCAAAGCACGGAAAATAAGACAGATGATTAAAATAGACAATTAAATGCCATGAGACGAAAGAGAAGTGACAAGAAACCAAGGTGCTGGAACTGCGGAGCTGAAAGCCACGTGCGAAGGAACTGCAAAACATCCCAGAGCACGGAAAATAAGATTATTTCTCAGCAACGACGCAGGAATCAAATTAATAACCATAGCGCGGGCCGGAGTTTGAACGATAGCGAAAAACCCTGTTTTAAAGCGCTCAAGATTTCTGCATTGAGTAGCAACAGTAATGGACTATCTACCAATGGGCATATCGATGGAGTTCTTTGTAATATGATCATTGACATAGAAGATAATCTTACCATCATTCGGAAAGATTTAGCTCAGCAATTTAAGGATAAATTCATTTGGACGCCATCCTGTGTTACCCTCCAGACTGCGTCCGGCGAGAAAATAGACATAAATGTGAAGTTAAACATGAACATCACGTTGGAAGTGCCGCTTACCATCAAACGGCATATGTGGCGGATATTACAGATCCTTGTATACTTGGACTAGACTTTTTAAGGAAATACAATTTTTCCTTGGACTTCACAGACAACAAACTGTTTTCAGCATCAGAGGACATATATATCCATCAGCAGAATGGATCTTCATCTCGAAACGCCGACGCGTTCTCTGAAAGACCCGGCTCAGAATGCTGCCAAAATCATACTACGGTCGAAGAGAAAACCGAGATTACCGGCCATTCTCCATCCCAGATGCTCAATGGTCGTTATCTTCGTCTGCCTAATCATCTCTTATTTGGTTGCCCAACGGATGCGCCTTCATCGCCTGAGGAATACATTCAAGATCCCCAAGGCCGTTTTGAAGTGACGCACAATGATGGCACCTTGCTTGGCGCGTTTCTGTGCCACTAGAGGTGGTTCTGGGAGTTGATTGTTGAGCGGTTACCTGGAAGGTTTGACGTATGTATCGTCGTCCTTTAGTATTTCAATCTGGAATTCTAAAAAAATGTCTCTTGTATTAAATTGTAGTAGCAATTACTTTAATTACTTTCGTTTGAACATTTTAAATTTTCTACAGTCCACGAAGAATAAATACCTTTAAAATTTAATTTTTTCTATTGCTTTCATTCATTTATCAAAAACACACAAGTTTGCACGAGAGCGAGTCGACTTGGCGACGGAGAAGATGAAAACCTGCTAGGAATCCGACTCGACGCAAAGGCCACTGTCCGAAACGGCAGTCACCTTGAGATGGTCCGTACACAGTCTTAAACAGGCTGAACGAAGTTCGTGGTTCGGATGCGTAAGTCATCGAACTGTAAACTTGAAGTCGTTCATTGTAACAGGTTAGCTCCTTACTATGGCAATAGTACGTATAAATTGTAAATAATATAAGACCATGGTCCTTTTTGTATTTAGCGTTTGATAGTATTTGATTTGTTGGAAGTTATTTATTGCAATTATTGTTTATGTTGTTATTGTAATGTAAATGTTTATTATTTCATCGTAGCCTTTGTTTAAGTTGGGCTTCCTGTGCAGGGATTGTTCTGCCCGAGACGTGCAGTCCTTGGGAAGGGAGCAGTGTTACGGATTTTGTATTTATTTAGCTATTTATTTAGAATTGCAATTAAAATTAATTTTATTTCTCCGTGAAATGCAGCACGAAACTTATTTGAAAAGAAAGCTACGCCGGAAAATTAAAAATGCAAGAGCGCGTGCATTTAATATTTAATAAATAGCTATCTCGTAATTGTACTGTTTTGCTATCCAGAAAAATATAGAAAATAGATTTTACGAGAATGTTCTCGTGATGATTAAAAATCTTATAAAAACGGGATTAAAACATCTCAGCTCAGTTGTTTAAGCGAACTGCTGTTTGTTTACTTAGTGCTGTTACTGATTGTAACGAATTCGCTGTGAGATCGAGTTAGTTTCTCTGTATTTTGAATTTAAGTTCTGTTTATATTCTAGTAGTTTAAAAATATAACTGCTGTCAGATATTATGATATTATAGGAACATCTCTGAGGTAATATTTCAACATTTTGTTTTATTTCTTGTAAAAAGAGTAAATTTTATTAACTTTTTATAGACTTGTCCATTCAATCCATTACGAACCCGTACGCAAACAGCGATATTTGGGATATAAATTAATGAAAGTATCTGGATTTGCTGTGGATATCCTCGGCTGTAAAAATTAATACTGTTTGGAGTTGTAAAATAGTTTCCAAATTTTTGTTTAATGTTTTTTTTTGGTTCTTCTGGTATGTTTATTTATAAAATTTATTCAAGCTGTTAACTAAAAATTTCTAACTCAGTAATTGTAAACACTGGGAAATATTAAAATGTTTAATTTAATTTTTCATTGTTCTGAAGCTATGGATGGCAAAAAACAATTTAAAATGGATCCCTAAATTTTAAAACTTTTATTTTTGAAAACGGGTAAGATGTTAGTTTGATATTTAAAATTGTGACCTTTAATAATACAGTAATACAATCAGTGGGATGTTCTAAGCCTTATCATTTTAATGATCCAATTTTGCGATTTGCATTTTGCGAATTATTTTGATGTTAGTTTTAAGATATTATGAGGTGAATGAGCTCATGAGTTGAGTACTGTGGTTATTATTTCTTTTAATTATTATTTAGTTTTACTTTAGTTATTATTTTCATCATTACCACTGACCACAGCATCCTGGTTAACATGATTCATAATAGCGAAGAATAAAAATGGCGAAGCAAAACGAAGAGCGGAAAGAAAAGAAATGTATGTGACATGGGCTTACTCAAGTGGTAAATGTTTGAGTTTACAAGTAATACTTTCGAAAATGAGAGTGGTCAAAAGCAGTCTTAGAGAGATCATTGAGCAGTCGAAACATCTTAATTCTCTCCGTGCGTTCAATGAGTTAACATTCTGAGCAGTTGAAAACTGTTTTTAGTTCTCTCCGAGCAAGCTAACGTGATGCAAAAGCATTATTCAAGACAGATCACTCGGGACTGAAAGGACGAGTTAAACATTGGTCAGGACACCACAGCTATGGTGGTTTTTCGTCTTAATTCAAAGCATTATATGTATATCATACAGGTACAAGGGATGAACTTATGTTGTAAGACAGTAAATTTCAGGAGTTAGTAACATTTATAGTTGTAGCACACTGCATGCCATATCATGCACACATGAGCGATGAACTTATTTTGTAAAAAAAGAAAAGCAAACTTCAAGATTTAATGGCGTCAGTGTACATTCCTACGCAAGTTTCTAGTTTCATGTGGAATTTTTACGTAATTAAAACTTTCCATGAATTCTTAGCTGACCGATCAAAACTGTACATCAGATTTACAAAATCTAGAACAGCACTTAAAAGCAGACTCAAAAAGCTAATTTGTACTCAATACCCCCCATGACGTGCTGCGTGATAGAGCTTAAAATGAAATGTATTTCGTCATCAGAACTATTGTTCGAAATTTGTTTCTATAATCAAATTTAAAGTAGTAAACTTACTGCAATGCATCTTTTCAAGTACAATTTGACGTTAGAGTAGAATTTTATTCACTCAGCAAACTGAAGCGAATTGTCGTCATATAAGCCAGGTGTTGGATTGTAATCCAGAAAACTCATTGTGTCCTTGCAGTTTATAATTAGCTGCTGAAATATTTGAGGGTTAAATGGTATTACATGAGTGCAAAGTTAACTCCTGCTTCCTAATGAGAATTTTCTATCATTAAACTAATAACATTTTTCCATTTGTCGTGGAGTTTATAATCTTGCTTTCGCTTCACATTTATCAGCTTTACCTGAACAACTTCTTAGATATGTCTGACTGTTATCCATATGTTATTTCAAATACCTCAATTACAGAATTTTTTTAAGTTGTTGTATGTCTGCCTCATATTATTCATATATTATTTCAAATA
The DNA here is from genome assembly GCA_000611955.2 of Stegodyphus mimosarum. Lineage (NCBI taxonomy): Eukaryota > Metazoa > Arthropoda > Arachnida > Araneae > Eresidae > Stegodyphus > Stegodyphus mimosarum. Next base: position 569,338 of record KK117625.1, read on the forward strand.
GATAATTATATAATTTTTTCCAGTTGTTGTAATCCAATTGTTGTAGTTCCAATTGCTGTATGTCCTGCTGATATTCATATGATATTTCAAATAGTTAAACTATAGAATTTTTTCCAGTTGTAGAACAGTTGTTGAATGCCTCACTGATATCCATTTGTTGTTTCAAACAGTTAAATTATAGAATTGTTTCAGTTGTTGTATGTTTGCCTGATATTCATATGTCATTTCATATAGATAAGTTATAGAATTCTTCCCAGTTGTTGTAGTCCAGTTTGTTAAATGTCTGGCTGATATTTCTATGTTATTTCAAATAGTCAAATTATAGAATTTTTTCCAGTTTTTGCAGTCCAGTTATTGTAGTTCTAGTTGCTGTATGTCTAGTTGACATTCATATGTTATTTCAAATAGTTAAATTACAGAACTTTTTCCAGTTGTTGTAATCCACTTGTTATAGATCCAGTTGTTGTAGTTGTTATATGTATGGCTGATATTCATATGTTATTTCAAATAATTAAATTATAGAATTTTTTATAATTTTTGTATATCTGGTTGATATTCCTATCTTATTTCAAATAGTTAAATTACAGAATTTTTTTCAGTTGGTGTAGTCCAGTTATTGTAGTTCCAGTTGTTGTAAGTCTGGCTGATATTCATATCTTATTTCAAATAGTTAAATTATAGAATTTTTTCCAGTTGGTGTAGTCCAGTTATTGTAGTTCCAGTTGTTGTAAGTCTGGCTGATATTCATATCTTATTTCAAATAGTTAAATTACAGAATTTTTTCCAGTTGTTGTAGTCCAGTTAGTGTAGTTCTAGTTGTTGTATGTCTGGCTGATATTCATATGTTATTTCAAATAGTTAAATTATAGATTTTTTCCCTTGTTGTAGTTCATATGCTATTTCAAACAGTTAAATTATAGAATATTTTCCAGTTGTGGAAGTCCTAGTTCTTGTAGTTCTAAATGTCGTACGTCTAGATGATGTTCATATACCGTTTCAAATGGTTAAATTATAGAATTTTCCCTAGTTGTTGTAGCATTATGATTAAAATTGTAAGGTCGATATGTATTTATTTCTAGAGTATTAAAAAGCATCGCTTCATCAACAGTTAAGAAAAGAATATCTATGATGAAAATTTACACAGGTGTGGAGGTAGTTTATCACTAAAGGAAATTTTAATTTTTGTTTCAAATATCATGAAAATCAATTCCCAAATCAATTATTTTTATAACTTTACACGAAAAAATAAAAAATACTCTAAAAGATGAAAATAATTGCAGTTTCAAAAATTTTGATTGCAGTAGGACACCTTGAAAAAAAGAATTAACTTTTGTAATTAAAACACGTTTAAAAATTAAAAACATAAAAAATACACAAACATTTCGAAATACTTCGGTCCCCTTCTTGTATCCTAACTGCTGTTTCATTTATTGCTTTTCATTTACTAAATAAATTAAATAATGAAATTAAATAATGAAGTGTGCAGACCAAGCACTAAACTACCAATGTTAATCTAATTTTTTGCAGCACTGAAATACCAATGTTAATAAGGTTGTAGAGTAATTAGGTTATTTTGTAGCAGAAGTACACGAGAAATAAGCAATGCCCTCGCCGGGATTCGAACCTAGTTCTCTCAGATATGCGCTGAATGAGCTACCGTTGCACGAAGGGTTGCTGGAAGGAAGGAAAAACGCCTTATATACTTCCCCTTTCAAAAGGTGATTGAGAATTAGGGGACCCGTTCGCTACATCCTGGTGGTACCGAATTATTGTACGTCACCCTTTAGTTCGGGCGCCACTGTAGCGTTATTAGCTGGAGGGAGTGGTAAAATACCTTATAAGGTGTCTCTTAAGGATTACACAAATCTATCTCTAGAACTATTGGACTTGATACAGGGTTATGTCATTATGAATCATTGATATAAATTTAGGCAATTGATAGAATTAAGACAGACCTTCAAGCTACAAAAATAGGTCAAATAGGATTTGAGTCAAAATTTCTTTGAATTTAAATATAAAAAAATAAACAAACTAACTGCTAAGACTGTTTCAACTATAAATTTTTACTGAATCTTATAAAATTCTGTACTGTAATATGGGAAACTGGTCCCAAAAAACGTATCGAAATTTATCACTTAAAACACTTTCATTCGAATGATGGAAGGAAAGGTAATTTAGAACTTTTAAAAATTGAACTTCCATAACTAAGCTTTTGAATTTCCACAAATGATAATTAAAAACCATTATTTGCAGATTAATGTATCTCTAATAAAAAAGATACTCTTAGAAATTCATTTGGTATTGTGAAGTGGCTCTTTTTTTGGATTATCATGGATATTATGCCTGTAGCTAATTTGCAGCCTGCTAGAGACGATGAAGTAAAAATACACTAGTTACCAAAATCTAAGAAAAAATCACAAAAATAGGATAACTTATTCAAAAATATACCAATCTATATATTTTTTTTATATTTTGTCAAATAAGAGCTACTAAGTAAAACTGCATAATGCAAATTAGTGCCCCTGCATTCGGAGCACGTTAGCTATGAGAAGCATAAAATTGCATCTTTGAGAGCAAGCCTGCAAATTTTGCTGTGATGCTGAGACAAGAAATCTAAGATAGCCGGTTCGGCACAATGATCTCCAGGCATCATTTGCCCGAAGAACTGCGATAGAGACCAACTGGGAGACTCGAGGTAGGGCAAAATCAACCAGAAGTTGTTAGATGGTTAAGTGTGAGTCCTTGTGTGGTTCATAGACTTTGGCAATAATTTCCAGTTACAGATTCGGCATCCAGGAGTTTCCGCCAACGACGGCCAACTGTTCCGACGACGGCCGATGACCAGTATTTATTGTCATACACACAAAAGAATAGTATCGAAACTCAACTCATATCCTTCCTTGCTGTAGCCACCGGAAGGTTGGTATTAATGACAACGATATTAAAAGGCGTCACGAAGGTGGTCTCTATGCAAAACGATCAGACATTTGCGTGCTGTTAACGTTTGAAGTGGAAATCGCGTGAATTTTGCGTGAACCTGCCTGAAGTTAACTTTTGAGTTGGTAATGTCAACATGTGCACTGGATGGCTGATCAATGGAGGGCTATTCTCTTTACGGGCGACTTCAGGTTTAGCCTCCGAAGTGATAATAGGCGTTATTTGATTTGGATAGAGCCTGGAACCCGCTATTATCCATCAAATATTCGTGAAAAAGGCACATACGGAGCAGGCAGTGTCTCTGTTTGGGGTGGTATGTCTTAATACCTCTGTAATGTTTTTAGTCTGTAGTACCTCTGGCAATGTCTTGGATGCACATACCTCCATGCCTTTCCACGTGGAACAGTGAATGCTCAGTCATATGGAGATGACATCATTGATACTTATACGAGGCCATATCCTTATGCCAGGGCAATAAGTAATGATTTCCTACTACGGGACGACAACGCAAGACCACGCAGGGCTCACATTGTGAATGATTATCTTCAGCAGCCAACAATTTAGTGCATGGAGTGGCCGGCTCGATCAGCGAACTTGAATTCTATCAAGCATTTTTGTGGTGCTTTAAGAAGACGCTGCTCTCAACCCTCCTTTTCAGAACACTGCCACGTTTGCTATTGCTCTACGAGAACAATGGTTCTCACTTCCTACGGAGCTGATAGACCGTATAAGTGACAGCATCATACATCGTTGTATGTGCTGTATTGCTTCTAGGGGAGATCATACTCCATATAGAAGCATTGAGTATAACAGTAGTTATTTTTTCTATACCAAGCTGACACATCTGATTTGTTCATTTTGTGCATATGCTAATTTCTATAACATTATAATTGTCTGGTAATTTCTTTTCATGTTTTATACCTTAGTATGTGTTGTATACCGTGGGTCAGTTTCATTAAATTCTACATGTAACTTTTAGAATAATCGTCATTTTTTCTTACGTAATGATAACTAGTGTCTTTGTGCAAGTCCATAAAAGTTAATGTGGAGTCGAGCGCCCTACAGCTTGAGAACACTTCTCTTAAAACCACGCTGATCATGATATATTTCGTAAATATGAACTATTTGCGTCAGTTTTGCTCTGTATTAAATAGCAAAACGTTTTGAAGCCCTGAAACCTATTACCCTATCGCCCTTTATTTTAAAATAAGCACTTTCAAGTCACAGCGATCCTCTTATCATTGATGATTCTGACCTGTGCTGCCTTTATTTCACACTGACAAACAGGTGATTTTGACAAATTAGAGAAGTCAACCTTTTTTTTTTGTATCTGTCGTTACCATGGTTATGAGACACGGTAAGAAAATGGCCATGAAGTGACTTTTCGAAACTGACATAGTATAACAATAGTTATTTCATTTCAATATTTCCGAACAAAACTTTTCTCTGAAAGTCTTTTTTTTACTTTCTGATAAATTAAAATACCATATATGGTTTCTCAAATTAAGAATTCCTTCAAGTTTAATGAAATATCTTAAAATTACTAAAACTAACCGAACTGAATTATTCATGCAACAAGCAAGGAATATTGCAGAGTCGGTAGGCATTTTTAGAGCTAAGTCTTCAAGAAGGCTGCATTATGAGAGAGAGAGATGGCCTTCTTCATTTTTTTACTTTCCTTCCCTCGCTCGCCCTCTCTGTTCGCTAATCCTGGCTGTGAGTGCGCGGGGGTGTGTGCGCCTTTTTTGAAGCCAATTAGTCGTTCGTCGGGCGCGCCGGAATTAAATGGGTCGGACGCTAGCAGCTGCGGAAGGGAATTTGCGAATTTCCGCTCTAATACGATCGATATCCCTTTTGGGCGAACTTGTACCTTCTGTTGGAGAAAAGGGCAAGGTGCTGGAAGAGGAATTCTGTTAAATTTTACTCTCACTTTCTCTCTCCCTTTTCCCAAACACCCTTCACGTAAGTTCAACATCCCTTTCGAAGCATATGAACAACAACACCATTTTCTTTAATTAGTGAATATTTTTCTCTCGTTTGATGAATAATTAAATAGTGTACGGATAATTTGAACAAATACAATATCCGTTCTTATTTGCGTAGGAAATTCTCTATATTACGAGACAAAAGTTTGAAATATAGGTGAAAAATGGATAATAATAATAATACAGTTAAAAAAATGTCTGAAAATGTTCAGATTTTAACGATCGCCCAAAATACTTCATTATTAAGCATCAGTTTCTTCGAACTTACGCCGTCCGCAATTCAGCAGCAAAATTATAAAAATTTTAAAAGCAGAGTAGCTGCATGTGTTTAGAATTCCCGATGCAGTTGACATCGGAATGCTGGCATACATTTTCCTATTTTTTCATTCTTTTCTCAGTTCATATCAATGTTCAGTTTTCTAGTAAGATGTCTTGCAAAACGTTTTTTGTCTTTATGTTATTAACGTTTTGCGTGTTAAATTTATTTACTAAAATCATGTTCTTCGCACTCACGCCACGTAAACTGCAATTCAACTACAGCAGAATCACAAAATATTTAAAAACAGTATATCTTAATAATTCCGCGTGACAGTCTCGCGCACTGGACATAAATATGTTTTACTCCATAGAGTCTTGCCACTGCTCGCTTTTAAATCGTTCCATTTGGTAATCAAAAATTCATTTACATCCATGCCTTCTCCAGGATTCGAAGCCGGGCTCTTCGGCAGTGTGGCAGTTACCTCCCCTAACCACTATACCGTCTGGGCGGGAGAAAAAAAATTCGAAATTTAAAATTCCGGCTTCTAGGTAAACATTTTTGGCTAGAGGACTACGTTATTCAAAATTTGATAGCTTTAGGTACCGTCGATTTTTCCCATTGCGAGGGTCGTACATACACTCGTGCAGATTCTTCGTTATTTAATTCTTTAAAAATAATACAGGAGATAATATTTCGTGGCAACAATATGAAAAGTGATGCAACCATTTATAGAGAAAGGCACAAAATTTAGTTGCGAGATTAATAAGTATTAATCTATTATTTATATTAAAGTTTTCTACGCTCTCACTCAGCTCGCAATCTACCAGTCTGCTGTTACACTCACTGCTACTAACCAATTTTTTTTGTCTTTTTAACTTTATTATTAAGCCTCATTTTCTTCGCATTTACGCCGTGCACAATTCAACATCAAAATTACATAAAATTTTGAAAGCATCATAGCAGTATATGTTTAGAACTCTCACGGCAGAATTAAGTGCATGTAGACAATTTTCTATTCCCCCCCCAGTCTTATCTCAGTTTATCATATCAATGTTCAGTTTTCTTACTAAGCTGGCTTTACAAAACATTTTTTTTGTCTTCTTACTATTAAGTTTTGTGTGTTTATTTATCATTATTTCATTTGTGTGTTTATTAAATATCACGATATTGACGCTTACGCTACGTAAAATTACATTCAAAAACAAAATCATAAAATATTTAAAAACAGCATATCTTTAGAATTTCTGATAGACAGTCTTGCACGCTGGATATAAAACTGTTGTTTTTTTTCGTACAGTGTTGCCACTGCTTCCTTTGAAATTGCTGAGCTTTGTTAATCAGAAATTCGTTAAAGTTTTACAGATATGAAATGGAAGATAAAACATATTTAAAACTTAAAATTTGGGCTTCCATTTGTCCATGTTCAGGTGGAGGACTACGTTATTCAAAATTTAAGGGCTCTGGGTACAGTTGTTTTCACAGTGCGATAAAAATGCATATATTCATGCAGATTCTTCATTATTTAATTTCTTTAAATATAATGCATGGTGATAATATTTGCTGGCAACTATTCGAAAAATGATTCAAAACTTTTAGTGATTCAGCGTATCGACGTAGAATGCCATTTCGAGACTAATAGCTTTTGTGGGATAATGCACCTTTGGTCTTAAAAAGAAAAAAAAAATAAAATATAAAAAGCAAATAAAATTGGCGTTGTTTCAGCCTTTTGTATGCTACCTTTGCTTATTAAATGTCATTATCTTCGCACTTAAACCACATAAAATTAAATTCAACAGCAATATCACAAAATATTTCAAAACATCATATCTTTAGAATTTCCGATACACTGTCTCGAGCGCTTTCTTTTTTTCGTACAGTTTTGCAGTGCCCGCTTTGAACTCGTTAAGTTTGTTAATCAAAAGTTTTACAAATATGAAACAGATAATAAGAAATTCAAAATTCGGGCTTTCAGTTGCCCATGGTTGGGTGGAGGATTACGTTATTCAAAGTTTGATGGCTCTAGCTACCGTCGTTTTTTCACAATGAGATAAACATACATACAGTCATGCATATTCTTCGTTATTTAATTTCTTTAAATATAATACATGGCGATAGTATTTGTTAGCAACGCTTTAGAAAGTGTTTCGCCCTTAATAGTGAAACAACGCAAAATGCCGTTTCGAGACTAATTGCCCTTCTGGGCTAACACTCCTTTCGGTTGAAAAAAAAATGTAGTTAAGTTGAACATAAATCTTAAATGCTTAATTATCAAATGTTAAGACAAATAAAACGTACCTTATTGAAAAAAGAAGGAATCCATAGAATAGCTAATACATAAATACTGGCAGGGCACATTTCAAAGGTTTTGAACGGAACTCCATCGTCGTCAGATAACGTCATTTAGATGCAGCTTCATTTGGGATTTTTTAATAATGCTCCTAGATTCATTTTCTTGATAAACTTGGATGTAACTCAACTTGCATTTATGCACTATAACTTCGCTATATATTCGACCACCGAATCACTTAATAAAAGTGAGTAAAAAATAATCAAATCAATAGCAGAGTATGAACATCTATTTTACTAATTATTCCGCAATCCTAAAATCCTCGCAACTAGTTACCTATTCCACAGGTACAACTATTTGAAATATTAAATTCTTGTTTCATCATATTAATACCTATATATTGACATGATCTTTATTTGTCTCAGGAAACTCTTCCAAATTATGAATTATTCAAACTATTCAGCTTAAGGAATATTTAAAGTGCAAATTTCTAAATTTGTCCTTGCTGCTGTGACTTATCTCTCTTACCTGACACTGATACCACTACAAGCCCACATAATTCATCGTGGCAAGGAGAGCAAGATGCGTCTGTCGTTGGTGACTCGTCAAAGGGTCTCCCACCCCTCTTCCCCTAACCCCAAACATTTCTCTAGAGGACTTTCGTCTTGCCGCATATTTAGATTCCCCCATGCTGCACAGACACTATACATTTGCAAATATCCATGCCTTCTCCAGGGTTCGAACCTGGGCCCTTTGGTATCGCAGTAGGCTCACCTAACCACTATACTGTCTAGACCGCCAAAATCTGTAAATTTAATGTCTCTTATGAATTTTCTTGGAAGCATTGAAGAAGCATAAAAATACCGGAGTTTGCATCAATTAATCAACAAGCAGAAAATTATCTATAACTGAAAAGTAGGATCTTTAGCAGAATTTATAATGAAGCCAATAAACGAATGTAACGTAGCCTTAGCAAATAACAGTGATTAAGTAAATCACAAGCCACATTGTAAGACAAACTTCGATGCAACATTTACCATAAAAACAAGGACAGAATGCCATCAACCGATTTGAGATACAACAAAGTCATTTGGATGGTATACAGTGCTCGAAAGTGATCGAAAGTTCACCGCTGTTCATAAACTCTGGAATCAATTTTATGGTATGGTTTCACTGACTGAAAGCCTTACTTAAACAAGGCCGAAATATAAGACTGTGGACTAGAGAGATGTTTATATGTATATTACTAAATTTAAAATACCTACATCAAAACATCTACATAGACAACTAAGTAGATATATACATGTATTATGTATATACATATATATACTGTATATGTGTATATACATACATATAATACAATATAATGCAAAATAAATTAAAATAGATGCGTTTAAAATCCAGAGCAAACTGTATGATAGGCGCAAGAAATACCAAAACGAAAAAGGAAAAGTAATAAAGAAATTTACGTCTTTTGCTGCAACTTCACCAGGGGGTTGGTGAAGCGAAAGAAATAATTACATCAGCTTTTTTCTGACCCAACAAAGATACAAATTAAAGTTTAATACTTTAAATAATCTCATAAAATTAATCATAGTAATCTGCGCTTTATAAGCAAATGAAGAATTATGTCTTGAAATCTGTAACATTCTTTTTATTTTATGAATTTTGAATCAAATTTTCATTTGTTATTATTTTTTCATACGTTTATTGTTTCTGTTTACATGGTTCGTTTTTTGAATTCTGTCCGTTTTGAATACAAAATAATTTTTAATAGATTTTTAAGCGTTTTTACTTATTTGTGATTTTGCTGATAGAATTTGTAAAAAAAATTTTTTTACTTCGGTCCGTAGTATAGTTTTAAATTTTTATAATTTTCTTGTGTTGGATCGCTCGTATTTGCAAGTTTATTTTTCGCTTTGTTCAAGCCTTTTAAGCTTGCTTATGATTTTGATGCTTTAATTTTGTAATTCATGCATTACTTACTATGGCCTGTAGGAGCTGGATGAATAAAGATACAGATTACTTTCATTAATTTTCTGAGATTATTTAAAATTTTAAACTTTAATTTGTTTCTGTCTTGGTTCAAAAACAGATTGATGTATTTACTTCTTTCGTTCGATGTTTTGTTCGTTATCTTACTTCTTTCGTCTTCAGGGGTTTCGTATCAACCCCTGAAGATGATGCAGAGAAAGAAATTAATTTCTTCTTTCTTTCTATTTTTGGCTTTCGCTATTTATTGCAACTAAAATGCAGTTTTTCACTGTGGTTCTTTTTTTTTTCATGTGTTTTGTTCCGATTTGAATATGAGATTTTAAACGTATTTACTTTAATCTACTTTGTATTAATACCATTACATGTTGCTGCTTCCATCGCTCAACTGGATTAGGTTTCGAAATGCATTTTATATTTTTTCATTTATATATACGTGAAAATTTTGTAGATCATGACTTGAGGATTTGAATATAGCAATATTACGAAGCATGGGGGGAAAAACACCAATTATCTTTTTATCATGGCCAAGATAGATGTTGGTGGTATACAGATAGAATGCGTAATGGATAGATGGAATTTAGAGATAAAAAGTAGTTGTAGACTTTCTGCATAATTTTATTCCTTGATAAATTATTTTTAGGACACATATTCTGTTTTACCCATCATTATGAGTGCGACAAGCACCCCACAATTCTATATACAACTTATCACGTTTCAAGACACTGAACGAGACAGCGAAGCAAGGAAGCCAAAAGAGGGTAAAAAACATAAGTGCACATTAGTAGCCGTGTATTTATAAACTTGAATTATTTGTTTAAATTTTAGACTACGATTGAACACAGTTTGTCACACTGCAGAATTAAATATGGCATAATGCCGATTATTTTTCAGATATAACGCGCTTCAGATTCCAGGAAGGAGGTGTAGCCAAATTAAAATGAGGAACTGGAAGGACACAGAATCAATAAATCACACTAAATAAAAGTTAGTAATTTTGAGTTACATATTTTATATCATGTATATATGGGAGAGATCCCGCGATGAAGCTTCAGGTTGTAACACCCGATTTCATCCTTTACTTCAATTCTTTCTATGTCGGTTTGGCATCATACCTCGTCTTCATCCTGTCAGTGGCTTTTGATCATTTCCTGGTGGCTGAAAGTCATCTAAATGTGCCTCTAGGCCAAACAGTGGCTGAGCGACAAAATCCCCTGAATACTGGTAGCTTGGAATGGACTTGGAGCCCTAGCGAGAACGGACTGCCTGCATTGTGTTTTTTTGTGGTTTTCCCTGCGTGTAACGTGTATACGAGACAGTTTATCTTACAGATTCTGTACAGGGCACCCTCCTTTCTGTGTAGTACCTAATGAGAGAGCGCATAATAAATTAAAAACAAAAAAGTGCCTACATATCATCTAGATATTGTTCAACCGAAGAATGCTTGCCTGGCGATTGTGCTAAGAGCAGATTACACGGCGGACGAAGATCAAAACCAAAAGTCATTTGCAGTGGAGTACTCTCATAAGTAGCATTTCTATGCGCTAGTAGGATTAATGGCAGTTTTTGGTCCCAGTCATTCTGGCTCTGGGATACGAATAGTAAGAGGTGGTCCAAGATTGCTTGAATCTCTTCACCATATCTCCGACTGTGGAGATAAAGGAGTGAATTGAGTCTTTTCCATTCCGTTAATTCTACAAGTTTTTTTTAATAGGGAAGATGTGAAATTTGTTCCTTGGTTAGAACGTATAAAGCGATGCAAATACAAAATCACTTTTTTCATTAGGTCTTCTGCAACGGTTGAAGTTTCTTGACCAAGGATAGCATAAGATTCCGACCATTTCCTTAAGTAGTCCATGGCAACCTAAATGTTCTTGTTGCGTTTAGTTACACGAGGTAAAGTTCTAAGAATGCCCAAAGCAGTCCTCTCAAATCCAACACTGTAGAGCTGTAATATTTCTCATGTACGTGTTGTGGCCTTTTGAATCTCCACATGCATCACGTGATTCAAATCACGTTTTTTTTTACATTTGTTCCAGAAGAAACGTTCACGACCTTTGTAGAGTATCTTCATTACATCAGAATGATCTTCTGTAGGGCTGCAATGAAGATCTGATAAAACACTGGGTACTCAAGATCTCTATAAAAATGACATTTGACATTTGAAACTCTTTCTGTCGTCAGTTTCCCGTTTTCGGTCGAGAACTCTAAAAATCAGAGAAGGGAAACTCTTTCCGTCATCAGTTTCCCGTTTGCGGTCGAGAACTCTAAGACTCAGGTGAAGTAAATTCTACAAAGTCCAATATCTTTTCTTCGTCTTTCTTTCATTGCTTCTACTCATTCCATTTATGGCCTAATTTTTGGGTAATTTATGTGGGCCGCCTTTCTCACTTCTTCACTATTTCAGAGATCAGTCTCACGCGATAAAGCGTCTATGTTAGTTGTCTGATAACCAGAATTTCAAAGCTGTATTTTTAACTCGCTTTCGTCTGAGCTTTTCTGCACAACATTGTCTTGAAAGTGCTTCAACATTCCCACGAGATGTCGAATTTCTATGTCAAGACCTTGAACTCAATGCATTCATCTAGTAACTTGTCCCTTCAGAGTTTTGAAATTAAGCAGCCAACTTGATGCCGCGTAGTCGCTGAGGAGCAGATATTTGCGGCCGTAGAGATAGTGGTGGAAATATTCTACTGCTTTCACGATGGCTAATACGCAGTCCAGTCACATTAATGTGACCACCACGTACTTTCCATGTCAGAGTTAAATAACCAATCACAGAAGGCAGGTGGCAGCACAGTGCAGTTGAGCGTATATAAAGGGTGTGTGAGGGCTTCGGAAAACATTTCAATCGTTGGCGTAATGCAGAAACGAAGCGATTTATCCGACTTCCAAAAGGGCATGATCATTGGCTTTCGGGCCAAGGGTGGAAGCATTTCCGAAACGGCTGAGTTTGTGAACTGTTCGCGTGCCGCCGTGGTAAAAGTGTACCGTGCATGGCAAAATGGGACTGTCCAAAATCAGCGACGTGGCAAATGTGGTGCACCACGGGCCATAGATGACAGAGGCGAACGACGGTTGCGGAGATGCGTTCGGGCAGATAGACGGGCTACCGTTGAGCAACTGACCACCAAAATGAACCAAGGGGCTACCAAAAGTGTCTCCCAAAGTACTATTCAGCGAACATTGCTGCGTCTGGGCCTCCGAAGCAGACGCCTGGTTCGTGCACCTATGCTGACTGCTGTTCATCGACGGCGAAGGCTAGAATTTGCACGCCAGTACAGCAGCTGGACGTCCACTGAGTGGCGACAGGTTGCGTTTTCGGATGAATCGCGTTTTATGCTCCATCGGACAGATGGACGTTGGCGTATAAGGCGTGAAACCTCTGAAAGGAACCACCCTGCAACCATTGCCGGAACGGTCCAAGCTGGAGGCGGGAGCATTATGGTCTGGGGAATGTTTTCCTGGCATTCTCTAGGTTCACTGATCATTGTGGAAGGCACAATGGATCAATACAAGTACGCATCTGTCCTTGCGGACCATGTTCACCCCTACATGCGCATTGTTTTTCCTCAGGATGATGGCATCTTCCAGCAGGACAATGCGAGGTGCCATACAGCTGCCAGTGTACGTGCGTGGTTCGAAGAGCACCAGGATGAGTTTACCGTCCTCCCCTGGCCAGCAAACTCACCTGACTTAAACCCAATCGAGCATCTGTGGGACCATCTCGATCGAGTTGTTCGCGCCATGGATCCTCAACCGCGTAATCTAGCGCAGCTGGCCACGGCATTAGAGTCGGCATGGCTCAACATTCCAGAGAACACCTTCAGGGACCTATGTGACTCTCTTCCTGCACGTCTCGCAGCAGTCCGCTCTGCGAAAGGTGGTTATTCTGGCTTTTGACAGATGGTCACATTAATGTGACTGGACTGTGTAGTTCTTTCCTTGTGACATAGTAATTTCTTTCTGGATTTGAGAGGCTTATACGAAAATATATAATGACGTACTATTGGCTATTGACTTCTTGTGAAAGAACAGCTCCACTTCCGTCAGGGCAGTGTCGGTATCGAGAATAAAATCGTATTCCGGCTGAGGATAAACCAAGATAGGAGATAAAATCAAAGAATCCTTCAAGGTTTAAAATATTTTTTCATAATCATCTGTCCACGAAAGCATTTGCTTTGCTTCCTTTAAATGGTGTAAAAGCCTTGTGATTTAAAAGAAGTCTTTGACAAATCTTTCGTAAAACGTGCGGAGGCCGAGAAAGCTTTTTAATTGATGAAAGTCTTGATGGCGACATCAGTCACGAACAGTTTTGATTTTCAGAGAAGCTGTGCGTACACCTCCGGCAAAGATAACATGATCAAGACAGATAACTTATCGACAAACTATGAGATTCTGTAATGATATTCGGATACTTTCCAAATGTTCTTCTAAAATACATTCAACAATAGCAATGTTATCGAGATATGCAAGGCATGCTTCGTGTAATAGTCCTTCCAGAATTGTGTTTTAGAGGTTCAAGTCTTTTAGGGGCTGGAGCATTGCAGATTTCAAAAGGCTCTATAAATGCAATCTTCTATCAGTCTTGAGAGTCTTTTTCAACTTGCAGTAGTCGCTTTTCAAATCCAAAGCGAGAAACTTTATGTTTCCTGCTATCATGTCTAAGGTGCCGTCGGTTTGAGGCAAAGGGTAACTGCCTTCCTTCTCAGTATCATTTAGGCGTCTGCAGTCGACACAAAATCGTATCGACCCATCTTTTTTTCTGACATAAGACGATATGTAGAAGATTCATTCGATATGTTGACGACATTCGTTTTATGTCAGACGATTTCTGACCTAAAGACGAATGCCCCAGATTGAGATGATGACTTGGCTGGTTCTCTTTCAGAAGTTTCCCAGTATCAGTCCTACATTTCCTTTAGAAGTTCTTCAACTCCTTGTTTTGCGAATGGAAGACACCGAAGATTGCTAAATAAGATTTTGCTTAAGAAGATTTGCAGCTAAATAGTTTCTAATGTCGATCTGATGTTATGCAACACTCGTGCGAACAACATCACTAGCCAAGGTTGAGAAAAGAGTTTTAAATTCTCCTATTAAATACTGTACATCTTGAATTTGTTTAGCATTTAGTCCTGTACTTTCAGTTGGACTAACCTTCTGATGCCCGGAACTTCGCACGCTACTTGTCACAGAACATGAAGCAATTTCTTTTCTTTTAATGAAAATATGAAGCCTATCACATACACTGTCATTCCTGACAGGCAAACTTTCTTTTATTAGTTCCAGGAGGGCAGTCACAATTAATAGTTTTTTCGACTCTAAGTTCTTATTACATCACTGATGACGGATTCCGTTCATGCTAAGGGATAGTAATATTATCGTGAGCAGTTATCCTATATCATCTCATTTTATTTTCGTCTACTTCAAATGGCAGTATTTCTTCATTAGAGGCTCGCACTTCACAATTCTTAGCATCTAAACAACATCCATCCATATTTCCTTGGAAAGTCATGTGCGAAGATACCTGGATCGGGTATACTAGCCACATAGACTTTCTTTCTTTTCGTCATCGATGGTACAGCTGGTTCACTGGGATAGGTGCTTTTCAGTCTGCTGGAGCCCGTCGATGGAATTAAAAATAAATAAATGAATAAATATAAAAAATTGCTTAGTACTGCATCCTCCGGGAATTGATTATATTTAGAGCTTAGGGTTGTGTCCTTCGGGAACTAGAACGCTAAACTAAGAACATTGAAAGAGGGACCAGAACATGGAAAGAAGGCGCATGATGGGAACTGTTGACACTAAGGGGAGCCCTTTTCACTATTATGTTACATGTTAGGCATACAGATATATTAACGATATGGTATAGACTCAGGTACAGATGTGAAGATGAAATCTAAAAAAATACATTACAAATTATGAAATAAATTAAATGAGTTCTGGATTAATCATAATATTAAACATAATTAAAAAACAAAACGAAAAAACACAAGACATTAAATAAATTAATATATATACAGAGCGGGCTGCTGACGACATGGTGTCCAAGTAAAGAAGTCACTCCAGGAGGACAGCAATGCTTTTAGCAATGGTAGTGCAGTCTATAATGCGGCTGACCGCATACTTATTCTTAATTGTGTTCTTGAACCATGCCGGCATACTGATTGCAGCTGGTCTTTTTAAATGTAAATTCGCTGTGTGCTGGTAATCATACAGATAGTGATCTGGGTCACCATTATTGCAACAAATACATTGCTCCCTGTCTCTTAAGCGAAATCTGTGAACTTAGGACATATATGGGCCATGCCCTGTCAGGTACTGTGTGAAGTACGAAGAACTGTTGTTTAAATTCTGGTTTACTTTTGGGTAAAAATTATACCGTCTTCTGCCAGTGTTGCTCGACTCCCAGCAGTTTTTCCATTGTTTCATTAATTCACATTTTTCAGAGTGGTTTTCAGATAGGAGTGTGGAAGGGGAACATTAATGCTACTCACATGAGGTTCATTACCTACGCTTTTCTCATTCACATTAGCTGCTACATTTCCTTTAATCCCTGTATGGGCTCAAAGCCATTGAAGCTTCGGCCTCAGACTTGCAGAAATCGAAATGAATAGTTTTTGTATGTCTTTGACTATAGAATGTCTGCTACGGCCGCCCTGGATGGCCTGTAAGCTTGACATTGCGTTTGTGTAAATTACTTTATACCTTCCATTGCCAGCAGTAAAGTCCGGAGGTGCTTTTAGGGCTGTAAATTCTGTCTGAAACACTGATTTACTGGGATGAAGCTTCAAAGGCAAGAAATGAATTATGTTACAGTGCATTGCACACCAGGCACTTATGTATTACATAGGATAGAAACTTTATGTGCACAATATCTTCTGTTTTTCATCGTAATTGCCGACATTTAAACTCTCACGTCGGTGAGAGGTTTGAGACAACTTCTCGTTAAACAAATTGTGTAGTCAAAGACTACACAATTTGTTTGACTACTAGATTAAGCTGTAATTTGAATTTGCTTATTACTTTTATTTACGTTATATATAACTTTTGGAAAAAACGTCCTTTATTCTATCCGTACATACAGATGTCACGCAAAACAAAAACTGCCCACATGGATTCGATATTGGTCAAAATGGATATTTTCATTGAAATATGATACCCAGAATTCTTCGTGATTACAGTATACCTTTACTTCGTCCAAGCCAATAAAAAAGAAATACAGAAACATTTTAATGTGTATTTTGAAATGAGAACATTCTTTTGCCATTTCAGCGAAGAAAAGGTGTAAAACAACTTACTAATTTGAAAAGATAGATGTTCCAAAGAAAATTTTAATATTTTTTAATAATTACTTACAAATAAAATTTGTTACTGTTGATAAAAAAAGGTGTCATATGAAACGCTTAATTCCTGATGTTGAGAATTTCATTTCAATACTCCATGCTTCTCACTGAAGCCTTGACGAAATTGTAGTATGATATGGATGGATTTTCAAATTAATTTTAGCAAAAATAGAAATGAATGAGATGGAAGTTCGAACATATTTAATAGGAATAAAACTATAATGTTTGAATTTTAGTAATGAATGAAAATACGACATTTATAAGCATGCACACTGTCAGATACGTACACATGATTCTGAACTGCATAGTTTTAAAGCACCCCCACACTCAGTTTAATGAGTTTTTGCTGTTTTCCTACTATCATGAGCTTTTAGCGTTGCTTGGGAACAACACGCCTGCTTAATATCAAGCAACTTTAATTTTCCCAATATATAACTGAAGTTTCTTGGGCTTGGAAAATTTCGAATACTCTGGTAAATGGTTAGTTAAGAGAATTTGCCGCCTTCCTACTTAACTCTTTTTGTTTCCTAGCAGTTATAATTACGAAGATATTTAGATTATTCTCAAAGAATGAAATCTTCGAAAAGACCTTCCTCGAAAATCGAATTTGATTTAGAAATCCAGCCAAGCTTAATTAATAATTCACAAATTCTTAACGGACGATAGAGAAATAAAGGGGCGTTATATTTCATTTTATTTTATTTTCAAAAATTACTTTTAAATACTAAATATTGATTTAGAAATAGCATGTATCGTTAAAAAAGATAAATTGCTTCAAATAGACGACTTAAATTTCCATAAAACGAATTTTGTAGTTTATATGTAATTCATAGCTTTCTTTAGTAGAATTTTGAATATTACTAATCTTTAAAGTAAAATACTTGTGCCAAGTTAAAATAATTGCACCTGAATATTTTTATCTCTTAGAAAAGGCTTAAAATTATTATCTTTTCAAATGATTTATAATTGTGTTACAAAAGTCAGAATGCTATATTTTCCAATAACGGTTGTTTCAATTGGATTGTATTTAAGAGGACAATTATTGTTTTCTGTGTCAGATGTTTTCCATATGTAGATAATATTTCTTTTAAGCTAAGATCAAGCAAGACTGAATTTTACATACATTTGGCATTTCTGCTTATTTCTAATAGTTAACTGTATATTTTTGTATCTACATCATATTCTCACGATCCTCTAAAATAGTTATTTTATTATATAAAAATAATTTTAATTTCCTATTTTCTGTTTGCTCTAGATATTTCTTTTACGAAAATACTAATATATTAATAATGCTTCTTTCTATCTCTCTTGTTAATTTTTGGAGAAGGAGAATAAAATCTTTACACATTATTTCTGTCAAAGTTCACAAAATTATATTTTATATCCATAGCACATCACGCCAGCTCAACATAAATAGAGTCGATTCAATTTACGTGTTTAAATATCTCTGCATAGTCTTTGGCTAAATAAGGCATTTAGTTTTAATTCAAAATTCTATTCTAGTTTTCCCTCCATAAATGCTGGCTGGTTTCTAAGCACCAGAAGTACCTTCTGTTCAACGTTTCTTAAAAAAAAAGGTCTTTTAAACCTTTTGTACGTTCCTGATTGCTTATCTAGGCATGACAATAATTCGCTTGAGTCTACTTCAGTGTCTTGACTTAGTGTATGTCACCAAAGCAAGTGAGACTTTACAAGATCCTTCGCGAAAACATAACTCTTTGTTGCAGCATGTCTGGTTTTATTTTTAAAAACTCAAATGCAGTCTGTCTTACGAAATTCAAATCTACCTGCTTATGACATTAATATGAAAGCTGCTGCTTGTTAACTCTTGTTTGTGAACTTTCATGCAGCTGTGAAAATTTGTAAAATCTTTCATTCTAGAAAAAACTGGCAAATTTTGGGAAATGAAAATACGCTAACTATTAAATAATGAAACAAGAAATCAATACTTAAGAAAGACATTCAAGACAATATCTGCCTCTGGAAAGGAATGTCTGAGTATAGGATCTTTTAAGGAAACATTTCATGTATATGTTACTCAGGGAGACACTGTAGAAATTCAATGTAGCCAGTCTTTTCATCCGAGCTAATTTGATAGCAAACAATCCATAGCTCCAGATACTTGGCCATTGGTATGCAAGTAACAGTACTAGATCCAATACAGATTTGTTAAATAAAAATTCACTTTATTAAAATCTGCAGAATATTCATAGCAGCTTGTAAATGAAATAAAAGAATTTTAAAGCACTTGTCATTAGGTTTTTTTTTGAAAGCAGAAGATTTGAAAAACGTGCAGTGCCCTCGGCGGGACTCAAACCACGGACCTCTCGAATACGAGTCCAGCGTGCTGAGCACTACACCACGAAGGCATGCGAAAAAGAAGAAGAAATATCTTATACACTCACCCTTTTAAAGGGCGACTGGGGACAGGAGACCCAATCGCCAAATCCTGGTGGAGGAGAATCATCATCCACCACCTTTTAGTCTAGGCACCACTTGCAGAGTCATTAGGTTATTTCGAAGCAGGAGACATGAAAAATTAACAACGCCTTCGAAAGAATCGAACCACGGACCTCTCGATTACGCGTCGAGTGTGTTGACCACTACACCACGAAGGCGGGAGAAATACCTTATACACTTAAATTTAAAGTCAGCAAATTTTTAAGAAAAATTCATAAACTTACACAGACTGTTAGATAAAGATGCTGTTTAAGCTTTATTTTCTTAAACATTTGTCTTCGCCAGGTACTTTCTATGGTAATATTTCTGTAAGTAAGTTGCAGTTATATGAATATTTTAATACTTGGGAAGGGATATCTTCTTACTCCCGTAAAGACAATACACACATTAGTATTAAGTTTATTATGTTTTTAGCCTTTAAATACAATAAGTTCTACGACTATACATGCAGGTTTTCGTGAGTTATTCCAAAATGAATATTCATGCGTGCACATTCCCGACTGAATTTTGAAATTTTTTGATAAAATATGGAAAGTAGCTGTAGAAACAAGACTTGATTTGGCGTTTAATGTTCCGATATTAGGTAATACAATATTGTAAGTAACTTTTAGTATAGTTGTACCAATTATTTATTGCGTATATTTCTGCGAATTCTGCGCGAGAATGTATGGAATCCATTGGGTTTTTTAACTTCTGAAAAGATCATGAATATTTTACTATCGGATTTGTTGCTGTACGGATAAAACATAAAATATTGAACATTATTCTACAGCGAGATTCCATCCCCAGTGTTAAAGTTGTTTTTATACAGTTCTGTACCTTATTTTAAATTACTCAGGGAAAATAAATGTCATATTTAAAGAAATAAAGCCTATAAAACCTTTACTTCGAATAATCTGCATAAATGATATTTGGAAAATAAAATGCCATAGAATTTCGATAAACCGGACCTGATGAAAGATAAAGATAAAAATTAAACTATCAAACACGCGACTTGTTGTAGAATGTCATTAATTACAGTCGGCATTATGCTGTAATTGTCGATATCATGCACACATGCATTTCCATAATCAAAGAAATACTTTTTTTATAAATTTCGTTTCAGTGATGATAGCGGTTTGAAAGATATTTAAGTCAAGCTAGGTGCAAGCGTAATTTAATTGTAACAGAAATAAGAACTATTCATAATCTAACAATTGTCTTTGTGTTCGATGTGTCATCATTTTAAACTGTGAAACTGAAAATAACTCTTACAAACAGGCTTAAAAGAATAAAGAATTTAAGTGTGATTTGTTTCAAGAGAAGAATAAATAAATGCATTTTTGCGTCTTATAAAGGTGATCGAAAAACATAATAATAATAATAATAATATCTATTAGAATAATCTTAAAAACTGCTCATGAATTACGCTCACGCTTTCTTAAATGTTATCTTTTAAATTTTATTTCAAATAGAATAAATTTATTCGATGATAATAACTTTCTTAACTTTCAATCACACAACCATTAGCAATTTTGAGTAGAGGGAAAATAAATTATGAAATATGTAAGCGATCATAAATGCATAATGTTTCGTTTATTTTTAAAACCATAAAATTTCGATAAATTTTTAGCAATGACAAAAATGAAGCACTGATATACATTTCACATTCAGTATCCACTTTTATGCACATCCTTTTACTGCTTACGTTACCTACATAATGCTGTTTTTTGTAGAGAGTTTTCTGATTTCAGACCATTGATTTTTATCGAAGTTATGCTTGTATAATTTCTATTTCAGACCGCGCAATCGGGATAGTGGTTAATGAATCTGACTACCATACCAAAGGGCCAGGGTTCGATCGCATGGAAGCTTGTAAACGTATAGTGTCTGGGCGGCAAGGAGGCACTCAAAATATGAGGCGAGCCTAAAGTCTTCTTGGGAGTTTAATGGTAGGGGAAAAGCGGTGGAAGAGCCTTGGATACGTACTAACGGGAGTTCCCTTCAAAATTGGGAGCGGAACTAAGCAAAGTTGTATTGTCACCTGTATAGTGCCCAAGGCTCATATCAATGACATGCTCAATTTTCCCTTCTAGCCATGATGAATTTCGTGGGCTTCTTTTGATACCAGAAAAGCGAGATTAGTGACAACAACTTGCTCGTAAAATCAATTTCGTTTGCTTTCAGACTCTATTTATCTACACAGAAGAAGAAGTTTTGTATTTTTACAGTTTAATATATTTTTGCGTGCGTACGGATTCATAATAGATTAAATTCACAAGGTCTGAAGAAAAGTCAATATAATTTATTATTAACACAAGAAATAAAACAAAATGCTGAAATGTTTTCACACAGATATTCGTACAATATCACAATAGCACACAGTATTTATATTTTGAACTACTTTTAAATAGAACACAATTCAAAGTGCAGAGAAACCTAATCCGATTTCATCGCGAATATGCTACAGTCAGGAACAACAAATAAGTAAACAACTGAACTGCGATGTTTTTCTCGATGTTTTTCTTTTTAAAGCTTTTTAATCATGCGCGAGAACATTCTTGTAATTTTTTCCCTCGATGTCTC
>KK117625.1:591193-612243 GCA_000611955.2 Stegodyphus mimosarum
GAGAAAGAGTAAAATTACGAGATATCTATTTATTAAACGCTTATGCTCTTGTGGTTTTACTTTTTCGGTGTAGCTTTCTCTTAAAATTCGTCACGCGTTGCGGGGAAATAAAACAATTCTACCAAAAATAGCTAACTGAATACAAAATCCGTAACACTTCCCTCTTCCCAAGGACTGCACGTCCCGAGCACAGTCTCTGGACAGGAAACCAAACTTACAACTGAGGCATCAATGCAATAACATACATTAAATTATAATAACAAACAGCATAAACAATAATTGCAATAAATAACTTAAAACATGTCAAATGATATCCAATACTAAATACAAATCAAATATCAAGTTAGAAACAAACAGGACCATGGTCTTATACTATTTGCAATTATATATACTAAGTATTATGACCATAGTAAGGAGCTAACCTGTCGTAGTGAATGACTTTAGGCTTAGAGTTCGATGACTTACGGATCCGAGCCACGACGTCGTTGAGTCTGTTTAGGACTGCGTACGGACCATCCCAAGGTGACTTTAGTTTCGGACAGATTCCTTTCCGTCGAGCCGGATTTCACTACCACACCTTCTCTCCTTCCTTGAATCGATGTCTAGTACTCTGGTGTCGTATTGGGTCTTCATCTTCTCCGTCGCCAAGTTGACTGGCTCTCGTGCAAAGTTGTGCATCACTTCAAACCGGGCGCGGAGATCTTGGGCTCAGGCGACGAAGGCTCATACGGAGGGCGACCAAACAACAGATCGCATGGCAGACGAAGGTCACGACCGCTGAGTATCTGTGATAGGCAATAACCGGTACTCTAGCGGTTTTCGTCGACCCTAGTATGATTTCGGCAATATTCTGAGCAGGGGCTTTCAGACGAGACGTCGGCGTTTCCAGCTGAGGATCCCTTCCGATGATGAATAGTTGTGTCCTCTGATGCTGAAAGCAGTTTGTTGTTTTTGAAGGTCTAAGGAAAAATTGTATTTCCTTAAAACTTCCAGTCCAATCAGAGTATGCAAGGATCTGTAATATCTGCCGCATATGGCGTATGATAATAGGTGGCACCCCTAAACGTGACGTTTACGTTTAACTTTCCATGTATGTCGATTTTATCACCAGACGCAATCTGGAGGGTAACGCAGGATGGCGTCTAAATCAGTTTATCTTTAAAATGTTGAGCTAAATCTTTCCAAATGATGGTAACATTAGCTCCTGTGTCAATGATCATATTACAAGGAACTCCATCGATATGCCCATTGATGGATAGTCCATTACTGTTGCTATTCACTGCAGAAATCTTGTGCGCTTTAAAACAGATCGGTAGTGATGATCACAGAACGTGGGATATCACGTTCTGTGACTCTCAATATCTAGAATCGCACGTTATTTGGGTCTGAATATTCCTCATCCTATTGTTTATGAAAACCAATGAGGCAAAACATTTATCTCTATGCACTATTTAATCCTGTTCAACATCGTTTCATTCACATTGTATCTCATTATCTTGATTCTAATTCAAGAGGTGAAATATAACATTATATATCTTTAATCAAAAAATTCTAGAGTCATTTTCTTTTACAAATAAGCGAGTAGATTTATCTTTTGTAATTCTTCATAGGTTATAGAAATGCTTTGTTCAAGTTGTTTTGACGTAAGTCTTACTTTAGGAAATAAGAAACATTTGTTATTCAAAACATTGTGGTTTTTAAATTTCTTTGAAGTATTGATAAAACGTATTTTTATATTAGTATTCTAGGACCGTCTTAAGACTTTCTAGCTTTCACTTTATTCATTTTTACGTTTTGTGTTTGAAGTTTGTTTAACGAAATTTTATTCTTGTTTGTTTAATGAATTTATTTTACTAATTTCAAAATCAGTTTCTATGTCTTCTTATGATAATATGAAATTTGAAGAAAAGATTAACACTTTTTCGTACTTCTACGCTTCAGTTGAACACAAAACCACTGTAATTTTTAGTAACGTAATTAATTAATAGATTACTAAACTCATACATTCAAAATACATTTCGCTTCAGGTCCAATGTATGTTACGCGTATTTATTTACTGAGTTTTAAGTAGACTAATTATGTTATTTTTACATCACGGTTTCTTTCTACTTCAACTGAATATTTAGTAGCTTTCCTGAAATGATTTCATTAGAATTAGTTCCTTCGAAACTTGTAGAAATAATTCCGCATCAATGTAAATTACTGCTTTACCGAATGTACTATTTATTAAATTATGACTGAAGTAGGCCTACACTTTATTATAACAATGTATTACTTTTACAGTTTAGTAAAATATATATTGTTCATATCAAAGCATTGGTTACAATTCATAATTCTTAATTTTGCTCTCATTATAGCAGATAATTAAAAACAGAAATCCGTCTTCATTTTATACTAGTTTCCCTCTTGGCGTATAATTTAAAAATCCGCAATTGCACGAATTGTAAATGAGTCGAAAATCCTCTGTGATAATCTCAAAGTTAAAAATGAAATTTCAAACCAGCATCGTATTATTCTTTTTTCGAATACCTAGCATATGTGTGTCTCAATTAACTTAAGCATACTTGCTTTTCACGAATTCTGCTGTTCGATTAATTATTAAAACGGAAAAACTACCACTGTATCTTCAACAAATCATCAATTTTCATTTGAGGAGGCACAGAACAAAACAAAGAGCGGCATGAAAACGCTGAATAAATTCATGACGTTTGCAAAGCGCATTAACAAATCATGTATTTCATTAGTACGGTATTTCTCCATGTAATCCATACTACAAAAACGAAATCACAGTTTAAACAACGGTCGAAATTTTCAGAAGGAAGGAGAGGGAGGTAGGACGATATCACAGTTTCTGTGGGGCCCAAGAATGAGTCGATTCTAGTTGGCTTCGTGAATGTTTAAAGAGCAGATTCCATTGGGATTTCAACGCACCTGCTCTAATATTCCGACAATATCCGAATATCGGCGGGACTAGACGACTAGATTACAGCCGACTAAATATTCGAAGCGATCGGGTTTGAACTGATTAAAATATTAATGCTTGCTCCAACGGCTGATTGGTTGATGATAGGAGTTAGTATTTGAAATGGATGGCATCAGTTTAAAATCATAAAAATTCTTCACTACACTAACACGTCGTCAGAGACGGAAATTTTGAAAATTTTGCTAGAATTAGCTATTGTATGTGCTAGGTACGGGTATATAGTAAATACCAAACATATATTTAAAACAGTACCTATTTATAGCTTACAACAGTAACTTCACACCTCTCTAATTTATGATTCTTTTAATAGGTTGTGACAAAGGTTTGAGAAATAGGCTCGTTAGCTATAGGTTTCGAATGAATTTTTCAAGGCATATCAATGTAAGCCATTGCAGGTTGAAAGCCATATTATAGGTGGGAGACGCTGAAATTATTATGATCTCCGGGTTTCAGTGTAATAGAGTTTGAAGGGGCTAGTAGCAACTATGATGTAATGAAAGTTAAAACAGGAAAAGTTTGAAATTCTTTGTAGTAAATTTCAAAGTAATTTCAACAATAATTCAAATTTGTTGCATATGTGTGGTTCAATGTTCTTATCTCGCTTCTTTCTCAGTGTTATTTTAACTGAGTAACCTAAAAATAATGACTTACATGTCTAAAAGTTTTTCAGAATATTAACAAATGATAAAATTCAACATATGGTTTGCTTTAGCTTCAAATTAAGAAGCTCATTGAATATCCTGAAGCAATGATTTCAAAAATAGTCTATAACATTATTAATCAAATATCTTTCCAGGTTGTACCTTTCATATGTCGGCAAATTGAGCTTTAATGATACAAATTCAACTTTTCAAACAACAAGTTTGCTTATTAATTTCAGAAGAAAAAATTGAATTATTCCTTTTTATTCACTATTTTTAATCAGACTTAGAATAATATTAGATCTAAAGAGAAATACTCTGATTATTTTAATGGATCATTTCAATGGATCATTTCACTCCTGAAAATAGGAACAGTTTAGTTTGCCTTTCAAAATGCATCCTACAGGCTGGAGTGGGATGAGTAATAACGCTCAGTTTTCTTAAGAGAACCAAAAAATTGCGAAGAAGCAGAATCAAAACCATTAAGTTCTTTTAAGAATTAAGTAAGAACCAAAATTGGTGAGCAGATAATGGTTGGTTTTGGAGAAGTAATCCAACAGTACCCAAGCAAACAACGCTGAAACATGAAGCAACAAACATAACATATACACAGTCCAGTCACATTAATGTGACCACCACGTACTTTCCATGTCAGAGTTAAATAACCAATCACAGAAGGCAGGTGGCAGCACAGTGCAGTTGAGCGTATATAAAGGGTGTGTGAGGGCTTCGGAAAACATTTCAATCGTTGGCGTAATGCAGAAACGAAGCGATTTATCCGACTTCCAAAAGGGCATGATCATTGGCTTTCGGGCCAAGGGTGGAAGCATTTCCGAAACGGCTGAGTTTGTGAACTGTTCGCGTGCCGCCGTGGTAAAAGTGTACCGTGCATGGCAAAATGGGACTGTCCAAAATCAGCGACGTGGCAAATGTGGTGCACCACGGGCCATAGATGACAGAGGCGAACGACGGTTGCGGAGATGCGTTCGGGCAGATAGACGGGCTACCGTTGAGCAACTGACCACCAAAATGAACCAAGGGGCTACCAAAAGTGTCTCCCAAAGTACTATTCAGCGAACATTGCTGCGTCTGGGCCTCCGAAGCAGACGCCTGGTTCGTGCACCTATGCTGACTGCTGTTCATCGACGGCGAAGGCTAGAATTTGCACGCCAGTACAGCAGCTGGACGTCCACTGAGTGGCGACAGGTTGCGTTTTCGGATGAATCGCGTTTTATGCTCCATCGGACAGATGGACGTTGGCGTATAAGGCGTGAAACCTCTGAAAGGAACCACCCTGCAACCATTGCCGGAACGGTCCAAGCTGGAGGCGGGAGCATTATGGTCTGGGGAATGTTTTCCTGGCATTCTCTAGGTTCACTGATCATTGTGGAAGGCACAATGGATCAATACAAGTACGCATCTGTCCTTGCGGACCATGTTCACCCCTACATGCGCATTGTTTTTCCTCAGGATGATGGCATCTTCCAGCAGGACAATGCGAGGTGCCATACAGCTGCCAGTGTACGTGCGTGGTTCGAAGAGCACCAGGATGAGTTTACCGTCCTCCCCTGGCCAGCAAACTCACCTGACTTAAACCCAATCGAGCATCTGTGGGACCATCTCGATCGAGTTGTTCGCGCCATGGATCCTCAACCGCGTAATCTAGCGCAGCTGGCCACGGCATTAGAGTCGGCATGGCTCAACATCCCAGAGAACACCTTCAGGGACCAATGTGACTCTCTTCCTGCACGTCTCGCAGCAGTCCGCTCTGCGAAAGGTGGTTATTCTGGCTTTTGACAGATGGTCACATTAATGTGACTGGACTGTGTAATAAACATAAAAATCTTTTATTAGCAAGTAATAATGTAGAAGCTATGGTGCATTCGAAATATCTAAAATCCTATTTGTAAAAGCACAGTTGTGCCAAAAAATTACATATCAAATAGAATCAAAGTACCATTATTAACAATAAAACATGATTTAAAAGAAAAAAATAATAAATGAGACTAATAATTGAATATTTATAAAAATATGGGAAAAGTAGAAGTTGCAAGAAAAAGTAAAAGTTGTAAGAAAATGGGAGAAAAACACAATTATGTACAAAAAGATCAAAATGGCAATATTCCATTGAGAGTCACAGAACAGTATCGTCAGGGGAAAAGTGCTATGCAATTCCCACTGAAATATTACCTCCACGCGTTTCAACAAACGACCAATTGAGATAATTAACGAGGAAAATAATTTAATGATACCTATCAAATCATTTAATGCTAATCGATATAGTCTCAATTGGGCGTTCCTTTTCCCTACGCGTGAAGAAAAGTTAGAAGGAGAAGTAATATACAACATATTTCATCAAATTTCTAAAGAATAATTAAAACTACTAGAATTTTTTTTAAAGTAGTAATACAAATAAGAAACTAGGAAACAAATACTGCAGAACTGTCTTATGACTCATAAAACTTTAATTAAGTAAAGAAAGTTAGAGATCCAAAAACTGTGACATGTTTGAAGAAAAAATTCAATTGGAATTCTAGAAGGAATGCCCTATCAGGCCAATTTTCTTAATGAAACCTTTAAAGTAAAAATTATGGGAAGCAAAACTGAAAAGTGGAATAGAATAGTCAATATGTCCTATTAATAAGGGCGAAAACAATATGTAAGAATGACTTGAGAGGTTAAAAAGTTTTTTATATGGAGAACTGCTGTAACTGAAAAGAATTACAAAATCAGTATAATACAAAATAACGACTATACAGAAAAGAACAAAAATGAAAGCTAAAAACAGAAAATGTAATTAGCAGATGCCAAACTTTTTTTTACATTTTATAATTAAAAAACTAGTAAAAAAAACCTGAATACGAAAACCGACCTGTTATACAACAAAAATCAATTAAGTGTACATGGGACGAAAGATATTTAGAAATCTTAAAACGGAACCAGGTTTTAAAGAAAAATTCAATTGTAAAAAACCAACAAGTCAAGAAAGAATGCCATAATATACCACATGACTTCCTTGTACGGAATATTAAATTATACACATTTTTGCAGCATTTCATTTAAACTTACTTCCTCGAATTGCATTAGGGATATATTTCTCATTCAATTAATTCAATTCTCACTTCGCAAAAATACATAAAACCTCAAAATATCTTTATGAAAAATTGAAAAATATAGAAAAATATAAGAAATCAAATACAGTTAAAACAATAAAAAAAACAATTTTTACAATTAGAGGGTCTACGCAAAAGCAAGCAATTCGGCCAGCGGGAAAGTAAGCAGATTTTTCGGGGCACTAAATTGAAAGTTTACTTTTGGTCCGATTCGGGAAAAAACTATGCAGAAAGGTGCAGAAACTTACTTAATTCACTATTCTGCCGAGTTTCAAATGTAAACAAATATGGCTCCTATGGTAAAAATAAGAGGCGTATAATTATATGACGAAAACAAAAATGAAGTGCTCAATTCCAAGACCTTGATTGGAACAGTAAAGCATGGGTAGTCGAGGTGTTCTAGTGTGAGGGTGCGGGTAAGCATCAGGATTAAATAATTCAGTATTTATTGGTGTAACAATGAATCATGCTCTTTTTAAAATATTTTAAAAGATAACTTAAAATTATTCGCCCAAAATTTGGATACTGAAAACAACTTTATTTTTTATCACAGTAACCATCCTAACAACACAGCCCTCAATGTTCACCTTTTGGGTGTCTATAACCGTCCACAAGTTCTGAAACCACCACCTCAGTAACCAGATTTAAACCCAACAGAGTACATTTGGAGAGAATTAGAGGTTAGAGTATGAAAACACAACAATGAAATGAAAACCAAACTAAAAACAGTAATGATGGAAGAATGGAGGAACGTTGATGCAGATATTACAAAAAACTGGTTAATTCTACGCACAGACATTTGAAACTTGTCACAAATATTGCAGGATACAATACAAAATACTAACTGACAGAAATAGTAGAATATTTGCTAATACATGCAGATTTCTCTAAACCGTACGAAGACTTTTGTGAGGTAACGTTTCTGCAACTTTTATATTAAACTAAGTTTTAATATTTTCATAAAATAATTAATGTAGCTTTGCTAAGAGAAATTTACACATATTATTAAAAAATTTTCATTTTAAAATATTATTTTTATTAATGAATAAAGCAATATTTTACTAAAACTCGTAAGCGTACGAACACTTTTGTGAGCCACTATATATTAAACGGGGGGGAGGATTTTGTGAAAAAAATGCTGAAATGGTATGATTTTGTTTTTTCTCATCTCATAAGTCTATAAAAAGGAAAGGGAAACCTGAAGAGGAAGGAGTTTCGCTGCCAGCTAATGCCTGAATAGAGAAAAACTGTAAAGAGGCATCATGAGTTTAGGGGATTTCAAATGTACAAATGCTGACAATTACCGATGAAAAAGATCATATCTTTATCTTACGTCTTTTATAAAGAGAGAGAGAGACAGGGCCATCTTATAGTGGCACTAAGTACCAAAAACAAACTAACTAAAAACTCAGATTATTCCAAAAATACCTAAACATTTTAAAGGAATGACTATATTTAAGCTTTGAGATTTATCAATCTGGATTCAAGCATTAAGAAATAATTAATTCCTTTTCAGTTTCACATAATGACACAGAGACAAATTTCATCGTCTTCATTTAAATACACTAAATGGAAAAAAATGAAACCTTTTCGCTGAGCTTTTTATTTGTACTTTCAGTTTTATATACTTCGTAACTGAGTGATTTGATTTTTAAGTTGCTTAGTATTTTAAGTATCAACCTTCTTATAAAGCAAAAAACTAATTTTTTTTTTTACATTCAATACATGCTTGCAGATTTTAAGTGGTTATAAGTAAATCATTGTTATAAAGTATGTAAAACTATCTGATCAAAATAAAAGTTTTCCAGTAAAATCAATAATTAACTTCTGTAAAAAGCTGTGCGTGATATTTAATATTACAATCAAAACTTAAGTTTGCCCTCCAACCTTTCAAATAAGTTAAAGTTCTTAAACGCTAATTTTGTTGATTTCTCGGTATTTGCCAACTAAATGGCTATATTTTATACAGTTTCCTAAACATGTTTTTGATCTATTCTTTGTTAAGTTGATATAATTTCTTAAGGGGGGATTCTTTTTATACATTCTTTGGAAATTCAAAAGTTTAATTAGCATATGGAAAATCGAAATCTTTAAATAAATGTATTTTTTTGGAATCAGTTTGAAAGTATTCTTTTCTTTGAGGCATGAATTCTTTGAAACATAATAAGCATATAACTCGTATCTTAAATTCGATTGAATTGTATAACATTTAAAATCTCAACAAATATTTCAAAGCATCATAGGTAAATATGCTTAATAAAGCTTCCTTTGTGAAGAAATGTCATATAAATCTTATAAAAACAGAATAATAGATTTTAAATAATTCGAACAAAATATATATTTTACTTTGATATTATAGGTGTGAATTAAATAGGAAATAAAGCAGAATTTCATGTTTTGTATCTTCCCCCACCATTGTTTATTTCAGTTAAAAAGATATTTTTCTCCGCAGCTAAGGAAAGCGAACAAAACTTTGATTCTGCTGTCTTCGGTGAATTCAGAATGACTATTGTGTATGGAAATTTTAAGTTCATTCAGTGTTAAAGAACAATAGACAAAGGTTTCAACATGAAATAAAATGTCTTTCTATAAAATCATTTTGCATTTACACAAGCAACTGCAGTTGAAAATAAAATTGTAATTTGCAATACAAGATTTCAAAAGTGAACTTCAATTTCAAAAGACGCTTTAAAATACGTAAAGTTGTTAAATAATAGAAATTAAAATCAGTATGATTTGATACTCATTTTGATAAAAATGTTAATATTATTGCGAGGGACAACTGCATTTCACTTCACTACTGTTCAGAAATTATATTCAAGAAAGCTCATATTCGAGTTTCAGGAATAACTTATGAGAACTATGTATTTAAATAAATAAAATTGCGGAGTAAATCTTAAATCAAAAATATTACAGTAAAATTGTATTTTGACATTAATCCACACATGTATAAAACAACCTGTGATTTAAGTTTTTACCTTAAATATTTAATTGAAACGCAAAAGTGTAACTACACGCCTCTAAATTATGTAATAAAAATTTTGGACTTAAATTATAATCCATCTAAAGCACTAATTTACACGAGTTAATGCAAAAATAAAAACTGGTGTAAGCTAATAAATTGAAATAAACAAGAATGTTATACAGAAGATACCTACTGCTTTAGAAAATTTCATCCTATTTCTGAAAGTGCAATTGCTTTTGCAATTAATAACTTTTAAATCTGTAATTTTAAACTATTTAATTTTATGTTTTAAGAAAAACGGGAAGGAGTTTTAAAAAAAACAAATGTCTTGAAAAGAACATTTCTGGCAACAGCTTACTATTTGAAATGAGAAATATCGTCTGCTACTTTTAAATGTATTCTCCTTTCGACATCTGGAATGTAAACTAGCTGTAAATTGAAGAACATGTTTTTACGCTTTCCAAAGAAAGATTTTCCTATTCCATAACTGAAAAATGTCGTGAAATACATGGTATTAAACATTTTAAGTGCAAAATAAAGAGCATATTTAAATGGAAACGGAAAAATCATCAGTCATTACTCCTAAATGAAAAGAAGACTTCAAACGCCGAAAAAGGTACCTATTGTTTCAGTGGTTTTTGAAGTTAAATCTTTGGTAACAAGAGAAAATCCGCCGAAGCAGAAATAAAGTGCAGAATCTTTAAATACATCTACAGCAATAACAAGTAAAGTAATAAACCAAGATTTACGACTTAAAAAAGCTGAAAAAATATAATGTTCTTCAGCCTTTGCCAAATTTGTAGAATAATATAGAAAATCCTGTATGAAAACTATTTAACCGGAATTAAATGGAATTACATTTGTGACCCTTAATGAATCATGAGTTTAGCTAAATGATTGCAACAAAGAAAAGGTATAATTCAAAATAAAAAGAGTGGAAAAATATTAATATCAACTCCTGGTACTATTAACAGGAATGTTTACATCCGACGTTTACAGAAGAAATTCCATTTCTTTATCCCACGGGCATTCTAAGAGAACATCAAGAGAACGCAACAAGTCATATTTAAACAAGTACTACTGCATTCTTTGGAAGAACTAAGACTGATACAAGTACTGCATTTATACGTTTTCAATGTAGTTCAAGTTCCCTGACATTTCACCTATGGGCTATTGTGCTTCTGCTGTCTTGAAAAGAGCTCTTTCTAACAGCAACCCACCACGATAGATAAACCTGGAATAACATTGGAAACAGAATGGAAGTCTTTCCTTTTCCCTTGTAAATTAAAAAAAAACACTTCTATTATGCAAAGCAAAATGTCGACGTATAGTCCAGAAAGCAAGTATATCAGACTGAGCATTTAGAAAATTTTGCTTTTTAATGAAACAGCTCTAAAATCGTTCTAATAATCAGTAAACATTATCTGTAATGTTATTCATTGCGAATTTTGACTCTTATTACTAAAAATTGTGAGTCATTCTAATTTTTAGTAATAAGATAGCGTATTTCTAATGTTGCGTTTACTATCAAAGTACAAAGCTAACTTTCCCTAAAAGCAATTAATATTACCTTAATATAAAATTTTTAGGAATTCAGAAAAGTAAAGAAATATAAATTTTAATCTGCAATTATAAACTTTAAACTTAAATTAGCTTTACTTTCAGAAATCTCGGAGCAGAATAAAATCATGACCAGCAGAATGATTTATTCCGAGGCTAGAATAAAATCATTACCAGTAGAATCACAAAACAAAATCAAAGCTAGCATTGACTATCAAAGCTTTGTAGAGGGTCAAACCTTTAAAGCATTTTATTCAAGTATTTCATGAAATAGGCATCTTCCGATGTAACATAAGCTATACAAAACAATACATATTTAAATTTCATCTGATATTTCTGTCTCTTATTCCTCTAAACACTGTAAGGATTTCTCCCATTGACATTTAATACAAGCGTATTCTCCGGTGGCCTTTGCTCAAATCATTTAGATATCCTCAAGATTTTCATTAATTGGTCTTGGACAATCTTTCGCTTACGCTTCGTTAAGAGGAAATTTATAGTCTTAAAGAATTATAGACTTACAGAGCTAAGACCAATTCTAATGGAAATTATTAAGCTCATTCAAAACCCTATTTCCAGACTAGTCCGTGAAAGCATCATTATGCTAATTCGTATATTCTTCAGAATTATCTGAAATGAACACGATTCAGAAGACTCTGGGAAATGGTTACTGATTATTTATGTGTTTCTCCTTCGTATACCGTTTAACTAATTCAGTGTTTACCCCCGAGACAGACCCGTTGGTTGGAAAATTGTCATGAAGCGTTGAAAACGTCACACACTCGTCGGGGTTAAATGTGGCCAGAATCATTACTCCCGAGAGACAAGCGTCACTCTCTAACCTCCTCTCCCCCCGAGATAGCAGCGAAAATGAAAAGAGAGCACTGATGGCTTAATTGACAACGATCTCATCACAGTGGGGTTGTTCAGGGTCGCACAAAAGTAAGTTCACTTACAATAACAAAAAATGGCAGTGTACTTCCGGCCCTCTTCAGCTGGTATTGCAATGGAGCTACTTCTCATTTAAAAGCGTGTTTTAGAGGACCGCCTTTGTCAGATAAGAAACTAGGAACCACAAAGGAAATTTTTGTCCTTGGTAGGAAGATAAATGGGCGGTTTTCTAAATAGGGGCTTAACAACTTACGAATAATTCTAAAGCTAGTTCCAGATATAAAGTGCTTATCTTTGAGGGTGAAAAAAGAAGCAAGTATTTCAATTTCGTAGGATAACGAAGTGATTAACTAAATCATTACACTGTTCGGAACACTGTACATATGCGCGGACAGTCTTATTAGAGATATTCATGCATTTGTGCTCTAAGTCGGTTGTCTAAAATTCAGATTGCATGAGCTCCAAATACACAATCTGAAACTAGCAGCTGATGGGCCTTTTACTTACCAAAACGAAAAGGTTTTTTTTAAACATTAAATTTTATTTACTAAATATTTAGCAAAGCACACATAAACAGTAATAATAATGACGCAAAGGAAACAGTTATTAATATACTTATATATTAACTTGCATGACTTTATATGAATAAATTTTTTTAACTAAAATTAAAAATAAAAAATTAGAAAACTTTCCAACTGAGGTAAAACTTCAGAATAAATAATGGAAACATATTCTCTTTTTTTTATTTATCTGATTTTTCTCTGACACTTCGAGAAAAATACACATATTCGTATGTAAATAATTATAAATTTCTTATCTTTTATAACACCTCATGACTTTTATAAATTTGTAACTTTGGAGACTACTTTTATCACTAATTGTGGATGCTCATTAGTCAATCTGGCTCTTTTTTTAGGCATATTAATTTTTAAATGCGGAAAAAAAAACTGTTCACATATAAATGTAGTTCCAAGCAAAGCAAGTATTCTTATTGCAAAAATTCGTAACTTATGGCGTTTAACTTTTAACAAGTACGAAAAAAGTCAAGCAAATCTTAATCATTAAGTTATCGAATAAAATTTATATAGCATTGATTAAAATTATTACTATGCTTTATTATAAATTCATATAGCATTAATTAAATTATTATTGTAAAATAATTAGCTCATTTGTAGATTTTCTGAGACATTAGTCATTTGCATGAAAATAATGACAAATTGGACATAAAATCATTAAAATCACAAGCACTTCTGAGTTTCTTTCCATAATAATCAACGGCATAACAACTGCTAATTAATTTACGGGAAATGTATCCCCTGACTGGGTGAAATTGCTTTAGGTGTCGTATACGACCCGTTAGCCGTCAATGTGAGACCATTGCTTTAAAGTATTTTACTTAAATTTTTTTCTTTCAGAAAGTCAGATTCCGGAAAGTAAGATCCGGAAAGTCAGATCGGTCAAGGGAAGTTTTTCAGTTGCTTTGCAAAGTCCATGCATGTTTTTCAGTATTACATTAACAGCGAGAGAGATTTTTTTCTTGTAAAAAGTTAATAATTTGTACATAATAACTTCCCCGTTTGGAAAAGAATAAATTTTTGAAGCCAATCTCTGTTATTCAATCACACATGATTCATCGATAGAGAGCTGATTTTTAATTTCCAAATTCCATACTCGTTTAATGTCTGATGACACGTCCATGTTCTGCCTCTCATCAGTTATCAGTTGAGGGTCAAAAATGCCAGCGGTAAAAATACGATGGTCTAAGGCGTCTTCACTACACAATGTGATGTACTTGCTATGTTCTTGCAATTGTGGAGTTATATAATTACTTAAGATGCCGTTAAGGCTATAGCAGTTTTACTCTTTTTGTATTCATACATTTTTGCGAAATGCCTAGCTGCGGTGAGATAGCTTCCCGGTAAAGTGGGTTAGGGTTGTCAGAAAGTGGCAGGAAAAGACAGTGTTGCCAAATGTGACGCGAAATCGCGCGTTAGGCGATATTTGAGACAAAATTGATGATACGCCGTAGACGGAGTGAGAACATTACAGAATGCATTCTTTTCTTCGAGCATGTTCTCGAAGGTAGATTAAAGCTATGTATACTTTGCCTGTGCAGAGAGAGTCCTGAGTTCGGAAATTAGCTCTGAAACGATCTACCGAGTCGGGAGCTGTACTTTGGTGCTTTGCTGGAAAGCTGCCTTCACCGTTATATCCTAAAGGCTGTGTTGCTGATTATTTCAGCTTCTTTATTGTAGCTTTTCGACGACTGTAAATATGTCTTTGGAACTGTCGTACGTAATACTGGCGAATAAATTGCGTTTTGATTCTTTATCAAGTGGGGCGGATATTAGCGTTTTCAGAATTTTTAATTAATATCTCTGATTTTAGCTTTTGTTTGGAAAACAGTGTTTGGAAACCTTTGCCAGGACCCAGAGGAGAATTGTAGATAAACATTAAGTACATTACATCAGTTACTCAAAATCTTTGAACCCGTAGAATGCAACAATATAATGACTGTTCTAGTTCTCAATCGTAGATTCAATTGTATTCTTATTAGAAATTGTAGGCTTATAAAGACTCAAAACTACCAATCAGTCTCAATTCTAAAAGATCTCTAACTGAAACCTTAGGGGCATCTTTAATAGTTTCTCGTGCACAATTTACTCGCGTCTCTATAGTCTTCAGTTGCGTTTTACTTTTTTACAGATACAGCCAGATTTTCAACTTATTAAAGTAAATTAATGAATGCAATGGGTATTTTTTCCATAGATCGTTAAATTTTAAACCTTTTTACCTAAGGATCATGAATTGCTTTTACAAACCTCAATTGTAAAACATTTTATCTTAATTGTCATAACGTTACTACGGCTAGAACAATTCAAGCTAGTGCATTCTAATTTAGTTCGAAATATATCTCTCTATATATTCAACATCGAAAACTCTACTCTTTAGCATGTAAACTCAGCTGAGGTGAGTTGAATTGGATTATATGGATTATAGGAAAATGCGTGAAAGCTGTATATGCTGAACATAATCTTAATGACAACCATATTACTTCAGCTTGCTTTGTTTTCTAAATTAGAAGATCTTTCGAAACTATTTTCTTACCTAATAGCCAAAAGCATTCTACTCGCTTGACTGATCTGAAACTAATTCCTACAAAATCTACGTATACGAAGCAGAATGTCTGTTTTTGTTTGTCTATTTTGTATATATATGGTTGTGAATTCTGTTTTGTATATAAAGCAGAATGCCTGTCTGTTTGACTGCGATTAATTCAGGCACTACTACAGCTATTGTCACCAAACTTTCTACAATTTTTCTCTGGGTCCTGAAAAAGGTCGACGTCCACTTTTTTCAAAAAAAAAAAAAAAAAAGATAAAAAGCTAAAATCAGAGATTTTAGTTAAAAACTCTGAAAACGCTAATTTTCGTCCTCATTTTCCCCTGTATCACCTGCTGAAGTGAGGGCGATTTTCGTGCCAAAACTGGAAAATACTGAAAAGCCTTCGACCGAAAGCTTTGTGTACGCGAAAAATTTGCTAAACAAATTTTCTTCTGCAAAAGTAAATGTAAATGTAATTAAATAGTCTCGTACACTGGAGATCAAAATCTGCTTCATTTCGAGAAGTGTTGCCACTGCTCGCTTTCAAATCGTAGAGTTTGCTAATAAAAAATTTCTAACCTTCACAATGAAAGAAAAATAGCATTGCCAAACATTAAATACATTATTCCAGATTCCAAAACTTCGTGGAAGGACATTTTGACTGTTCCCCTCTTCGTATAACTTTAGTCAGCCGAGATATTAATTAAAAACTCTGAAAATACTAATTTTCGCACTCGTTTTTCCGAGTAGCAAAAGTCTCGAGCGTTGGAGATAAAAAATGTTTTATTTCGAAAATTGTTGCTACTGCTCGCTTTCAAACCGTAGAGTTTGTTAATAAAAAATTTATGAGTTTTACAAAATCTCAATATATGAAGAAGAATGTCTGTTTGTGTGTGTTTGTTCGCGTTATTGACTTCTGATCAATTATGACAAAATTTTTGCCACATTTAATCGACTAAAATTGAATATAGGTGAAATATTGGATGGAACTTGGGCTTTTACGACCATTTCATTTAGAAAGACTAAAATCATTAAAATCTGCGTTCCATTGTTGCTGATATAATGAAGAGAGAATTAGTTTATTTTTCTACCGAAATTTTTTATCAAGGTTCCATATCGCATGAGACTAAAAATGTATGACTATGAATCGTATTTCTTTCATCGTTATTAGAGAAGGATTACAACGGATTGGTTCTACCTGTTGTTAGATACATTACTCTCAATCTAACTTAACTGGCATCGGGTACTTCTTCTAGTATGAAATAAAATACCTTATTGTAGCTGTAGTAACAACAGTCATTTTAGTCTAATAAAATATACT
This sequence comes from Stegodyphus mimosarum, assembly GCA_000611955.2. Taxonomy (NCBI): domain Eukaryota; kingdom Metazoa; phylum Arthropoda; class Arachnida; order Araneae; family Eresidae; genus Stegodyphus; species Stegodyphus mimosarum. Next base: position 607,773 of record KK117625.1, read on the forward strand.
AAACATTAAATTGGTAGTGTTGTATATTTAAACTAATAAGAACAATCCTAATAATGGCTTAAATAATTTTGCAAGCAGAAAATGAAGGGTGTGTTGTTAAAGAATAGCTAGTAAAACTCACAAGACATAGAAACTATTTCATCTGTAATAACAAGCTCATGAATGAAACACATGTCTTGCTCATATATATCATCCAATCTCTTTTTCAATGACGTACTTCTAAGCCCCTGTTGCTCACCGTTTAGATATAAGCAACAGAATCTAAGGTAAAGTTCAAAGCAACGTTTATACTATTGGTATTTTGCTCGGTAATCACGGAACTGCTAGCAATAAATATAAATTCGAAGCTACCTATCGACAAAATTTTTATTATCATAATAACAAATTTCTAATATAATTTCATTTTGAAAGAAAATTTATTCATGGAAAGTAATGAAAAAAAGCAAAAAGAAAGAAAAGACAAGAAAAATATAAAACAAAGAAAAAAAATTTGAAATATGTTTCAGTAATAACATTTTTGTTGCTCATAAATACTGTAAAATTTTGAGGTTTGTCATTAAATTAATGCCACAAGGTATATATTGCCCAATACTGAAATCACAAAATCAAGAAAATAACGTAGAAATTTGAAATTCACAATATTGATAGGCATGCTAATCATACACAGATGATAAAAGAATTTCAAACAAAAGATTAAAATAGTCTTGGTTTATTCCATATGGGATATGATCGCCATTCGCACAAATGCACGCACTTACGCGCTTTGGCATGTTATCATTGCGATTATCAATTATTGTCTTTTTGACACGCTGCGGGCATTAAGATTGGTAATTGGATCTTCCTTCGGCTACGGAGGTAACAGATGATGCGCTGGATGTGCCCGATGGGAAAGAGGTTTGAGAAGATGCGACAAGCCAAGATAATAAGTAAAATCTAAAGTCTGGCTATCCATTACCACAGAAGTTCGTTTTTGTCGTTGTATGCTATCTTCCGAGTTTGTCATTTTTCTCTAATCCACTCGAATACATAACGTTGAACATCACTGACATTTTCATCCAAATAGGTAATCATCAGAGTCAGACCAACACTTTTAAATTCAAAGATTATGACCCTCTCTGTTCCCGATAAGTAATTATAAGTGGCACGTCAAGGAACTCAAAGTCTCACTGCATCAAACAGCAAGACTTGACGAATCCAAACTCTGAAGTCTCACCTGCTCAAACAAAATTACGTTTGATCAGTTTTTATAGCATTGAAGTTAGTTTTTACAGCTCCTGTGTATCCTTTATTACCATTGTTTTACAAATTTGATTTATTTTATGTCTTACCTATAGTTACTTTTCTCCCAATCTGAAAAATTCTATATCTTTTCCTTCTTGATGTTGTAATTACAATGTTCAGAACTTTACTCATAAAAATTTCCTGCGATCTACCCTTTGAGGTTACCAGCGGTCTACATCTATGTCTGACGTTTCCTTTCTGTCCGTTTCAGCCGTCAAGCATTTTTTACTTGATTTTCGCTTTTCGTACTTTGACAACTTGTGACCATTTTCGAATTATTTCTGGTTTCTGGTTTGTAGTACACATTTCATGCCAAAGATCTATACAGGTTACAAAGTTATTTTGCCATTTTCTTAATTTCTCTAGTTTGCAAAACATAAAAATTCAGCTAAGTACAACGCAAATTAATTCATCTCACAATCCGAACGATATACAGACGTGATTTTCATGCATACTAATGAAGTGTGCTTTCTCTTTTGAGATTTTAAATAAATGTTTTTTGCACAAAAATATAAATTGCGATAAACTATCACCTATTCACGATCCATTCATCTTGATAACATATGTTTTGACTGAAAAAAATGTCAACTAGTTAAATCCAAATAAATTTATGCAAATATATAATGAGTATAAAATAAAAGGGAAACATTACCTTTTCATTACAGAATTTTTGCGTCCATATTATCAGTATTTTATTAGCATTTACATTATTTTTTAATACATTTTAATAAGTAAATCTTCTTTCATAACATAATGCCGTTAATAAACAATTATAAGACAAACGTCAGCATGTAAGGTACTTTTCCTGCCTCCCTGGCATGCCTTCGTGGTGTAGTGATCAGCACGCTCGGCGCATATTCGAGACCTCCGTGGTTCGAGTCCCGGCGAGGGCATTGCTCCTTTTTCATCTCTCTTGCTTCGAAATAACCTAACGACTCTACAGTTACTCTCGAACTAAAAAAAAAGTGGTGGATGATGATTCTCCACCAGCAGGATTTGGCGGCTGGGTCCCGTAATCCTCCAGTCGCCCTTTCAAAGGGGGAGTATATAAGGTATTTCTCCCGCCTTCCTAGCATACCTTCGTGGTTTAGTGGTCAGCACGCTCGGCGCGTATTCGAGAGGCCCGTGGTTCGAGTCTCGGCCAGGGCATTGCTCATTTTTCATCTTCCCTGCTTTCAAAAAATACCTATTTTCTCTACAAGCACTACCTGAGTAATGTAGCAAATGAGGAACTTAACAAATGTACACCATATCCATAGACGTCCTTACGTGGCTTTTATTTTCGCGACCATTGGTCACAGATGCAATTGCAAAATGTTTAAATCATACAAATATTCATGTTTTGCCATTCTTAAAAAAATTTGCAAAAATTACCCTCAGCATTCATTTCTCTTGTCCCTATGACTTATATTTAAGAACATTTTGTGCTTCTTATGAAAAATAAGGCACAATAAGTGTGAATCCCATAAGACAGAAATTGACTGGCTGATTTTAATAGATTAAGTGACTAACCGTTTTGTGGGGACTATTATGAAACATATTGACAATCAGGTTTCGGTACTGAATGTGGCGAACACTAACTTTGATAAAACTAATAAAAAATTTTAAATATTTTAATTCTTTTATTATATTATTATCAATAGATTATAATTGTAAAGTAAGAGAACTTCATGACAATATTAATAACATATTTTTAGACTTTAAAAACTTATAAATTACTCGTATGAAAATTCTTTCGACATACCAAATGTAATGAAATTGTAAATTAAATTAAAGCAAATCGCAAAATGAGTATCATTGAAAGATATTTAAGAGGAAAAGAATCAACCTCAAATTATTATAATTTTGTTATTAATCGACCTTTCAGTTTCAAATTGAGAATTCGAAAATTCGAAAATTTAAAATTCGAAAATTGTGAAATGAAATAGCTCGGTCAGCTTTTGTCTTACAGTACTCAAGCATTTTTGTTTCATATTTTCCAGTAAACACAAAATATTCCTAAATACAAGTATAGGAACCGGAAGAACATATAAAAAGGTAGATTTCTTAATTTTTAAAAAATTGATCTCTTTAAATTTACGAATGCCAAAACATTAATATTTACAAAATTTAAAATATTTTTGTGCTTGAAAGAATATATCTGCGAACAATGGTTGCAAAAATAAAGGCAGGGTTTGAGGGGTGCCCTGTATAAGCTACCAACCCTTGATTCCATCTGGTTAAAACTGACGTATCTAGGCTGTGAAGTTCTTTTACAAGAAACATTTACGCTAACTTAAAAGACGTTAGCTTCAATATTAAAGCTAGGACATAAACAGCTTATAAGGCTTTTCTCCCGCCTTCTTCGCATGCCTTCGTAATGTAGCGAACTGCGTGCTCGACGCTAACCGAGTGGTCTTTGGTTCGATTCCCGGCGAAGGCGTTGCTTATTTTTCACCTCTCCTGCTTCCAAAAATACCTAATGTCTCTACACTGGCGCCTGAACTAAAAAGGTGGTGGATGATGATTCTCCACCACCGCGATTTGGCGACTGGGTTTCCAAAACCCTAGTCGCCCTTTAAAAGGAGGAGTATTTAAGGTATTTCTCCCGCCTTCTTCGCATGCCTTCGTGGTGTAGTGGTTTGCATGCTCGACGCGTAACCGAGAGGTCCGTGTTTTGATTCCCGGCGAAGGCGTTGCTCATTTTTCATGTCTCCTGCTTCGTAATAACCTAATGTCTCTACAAACTTACAGTTTTTACTTGCTTGTACAAAATAAAATGGAAATATTATAATCGCGAAAAATTTCGGGTACCATATTTCAACGAAAATATCCATTTTGACCGTTCTCGAATATAATTTAAAGATGTTTCCGCGTGACATCTGTACGTCAGGACAGAATAAAAGACTCTTTTTTCCCAAATGAATAATAAAACTGATTTTAAATTGATTCATAAGAGATTTATTCGTGGCGTCTGTACGTACGTACGTACTCATGTACGTTTGTGTCTATCTCGCATAACTCTAAAACGTACCTCGCATAATGGGAAAAAGAGTAGTCCCAGAAGGTTGAAATTTTGTATATAGGACTGCTGTAACATGCAGATATACACCTCCCATGTTGGTTGCAATCGACCACACCAAAAGTATATGAATATATGTAAATGTATGTATATATATATATATATATATATACATACATTTACTTAGTT
>KK117625.1:612301-627255 GCA_000611955.2 Stegodyphus mimosarum
ATATATATATTATATATATACATATCCACTCTGTTGCTCGGCTCAGTGGAGCTCAGTTTCTTTATTCTTATATAGTTTGTAAATAGTGCATTTTTTGCTTTAAAAATGATTGAATTATGCTGTTCTTATCTTCCAGTTAAGGTCTTTAGTAAATCTGCATGCAATATATGTAGAATTATCAACAATTTAAAAGTTGTTTAAGAGCGGCTAAGCCTAATTTTTTATCATAGCAGCCATATTTGTTTATAGTTGAAACTTAGAGGAATAGTGGATTTGTTGCCAATCTAGAGAAACTAAGCTTCGCAACAATAAAGTAACGTCTTCTTTTATTATTGCGAATTAAGTCATGCCTAATCCATTCTGAATTTATCATTTAAGTTATTAAATTATTCCATATATTAACTCAGGATAGCTTCCACAAAAAATTCAGTTTCTACGCTTTCAGTGTCTTTTTGCCGAGTGAGACCAAAAGTGAAGTTTCAATTTTGTGCAATGAAAAATCTGCCTTCTTGCTTCGCTGGCCGAATTGCTTGTTTTTGTGTAGAAGCTGTAATTTTAATCATAAAAATGTTTTTTAAATTGTTTTAACTATATTTGGTGTTTTATGTTTTTCTATTTCTTTCAACTTTTAATATAGATATTTTGAGGTTTTATGTATTTTTGCCTTGTCGCTAAGTGAGAACTGAATTAATTGAATGAGAAATATATCGCTAATGAAATTCGAGGAAATAAGTTTAAATGAAAGGCAGGTAACGCGTATAATTTAATATTCCATACAAGGAAGTCACGTGGTGTGCACGTCAGATTCTTTAAGAATATATTACTATTCACCTTAATTAATGAAAGAGCTAACATACATTACATGCCAAATCTCTTTTAGCTCTAAATAGATAACAACAAACGATATTTCAATATTTCTATATGCTTTACGTCGCTGAAGTCTCACATTCAACATCTGTTTTTCTTGAGAAATCATTTAAACACTTCAAAAACAGGATGCCTTTAAGTAATGTTTATATACGTTCAAATAATGCTTATACAATAATGACTGATCTTAAACATGAGATGATGGTGCTATAGACATTGCCCACTGGCATTCGGTATGCTGTACATACATACAATCATCGAATGAAACATAAACAGAAAATCGTAAATCTTAAGAATCTGTCTTATATGATTTGATTTTATTGGCCCTTACATATTTTGCCGTCGATCATTTCCGACAATGTCGCTTAATATGTAATTTATTGCCATTAATGGCTAAGCGTGATATACATAAAACTTCGTTTGGTTTTAATGTATTGCTGATTTTAGTAAGACAGTTTAGGTTTTGTAAGAAATAAAAAATGAAATTCTCGTTTCTGTGTTTCTCTTGAATTTGTAATTGTGTAATTTGTAATTTTTGCTCTTGAATTTTAAGTTTGTGACATGTCTTCTACAGAAATGCAAGCAATGGAATATTTTTTAAATTTTGTGGCTTGTTGTTCTATTGCGCATGCTCAAAGTATAAAAAGACTATAGAATTCATCAGAAATGGCGCAACAAAAGGTAGCGCGGAATAGCGCGATACCTATTCCTTTTAAAGCAAATTTATCAGTTCCTTTTAAAGGAAATTTATCAGTTCCTTTTAAAGCAAATTTATATGACGTTGAGATCATAAAGAAGGTGATAGTTTTGTTTTTGTTGTACCTACCGTGATTTTTGGCCGCCGGCATGCTTCATCGTTCCAATTTTAATGAATTTCCTTATCAGATAATCTCAAAGCTTAAGCTCAATTAATTTTTATACGCCCTATTTGTAGCTTGTATCTACTGATTCTCTAATGAAATTAATGATATGTTATTATCTAATTATATAAAGAGTAATCTATTTCTTCCACCAGAATTGTTGGTGCAGTTTAGGTTGTCTTTTTACCAACTTTTACGGTGGACGGGAAAATACATAAGTATCGTTTTAGTATTTTTATGTTGATCTTTATTTATTCATTCATTCATTTATATTTATGTTTTATTCTGCTTTTTATTTATTTGTATTTATTATTATTATTATTATTGGTATTATGTTTGTGGAATAAAGCCGTATTTAATTTTATCAAAGCATTTATAGCCAGGAATAAATAACTTATATTTTTTTAATATTTTGAGTTGAATGTTTCAGTTCTGTAAAGCCTAAATAAAAAATCAGCAGATGAAAGCACAACTAGTTAAAGTTTAGGTCTCGAATTTCCTTTCCTTTTCCATCCGTGGTTCACAGTACAGCTCTCAAACTATGAATTTTAGGTTTCTTCTTTTTGAAGTGCGATGTTGAATTTGAGATTAAAGATCAATAATACTATGGCGATTCAAATATAGCAAACAACTGAGGTATGTATAATAGAATGCTTGATAAAATGGTCTCAGAAATCGTTACTCGGCTTGATAGAATCGTCAAAACATTTTCGAATAAGGTGAATGACGAAGCTATCTGGAAGCTTTTTCTTCCTTTTTTCTCCCCTCTGGTAGGTATATCTTCATCCATACATATATATGGGTGATCAATAAGAGAGACGAATTAAAGCCTTTTTAATCTTTTCCCGTCCTAGAAATTGCTGTTGGAGTCGGAGTCGAATTGATTGCCGTTCCGCGCTGGATATCAATTAAACGCAGAGAGTCGCTGGAGAGAGAGAGAAGAGGAAGAGAGAGAGAGAGAAAATCCGAAAGAAGAAAACACGTGCATTCTGAAAAGGGAGGTTCGGGGAAGGGTGGGAGGGAGACCGAGAAAGGGGGAGCGAGCAGCTGATAGGGCCGGCGGTGTCGGCAGAGGTAAACAAAACAGGCCAACTCTTTGTGCCCTAGAAACGAAAAGATAGAAGTGGAAGTGGTGGCGCTACTGCAGCAGGTCTCGAGGCGCTTCCCTCCCCCTTTATATCTCACCCTCCCCACTTTTCCTTCTGGTGGCAGCCAATGCACGGGGAGGATCAATAAAAGTCATTACGCGTAGGATAGAGCGAAGGGGGGACGGTGAGAGCGAGCGAATGAGAAAGAGAGAGAGACGAGCCCTGAGGCATTGGGAAGCGGGCCGCCAGAAGAGAGGGATTCAGTCGTGGCCGAGATAGCGCAGGAGACGGAACAAGAAACCGAACAGTCTCTCTCTCTCCTCCTGCCTAAGTCCCGCGCGGTCGGAACTCTCCCCAACTTTGCATGCGACAGCGGGTGATGAAAAAAGGAAAACCACGTGGCCGGAGGAGCTCCAGCCCCACGCGCTGACATCCTGTTTTATTGCGGTAATAAACGGCAATATCGAAGGAACGATAGAGTGTAAATAAACAAAGTGAATGACTGGCAAAGTGCCCAAGCTTAGCGCCCACATGGCACAAAAGTCAGTCAGCTGATTGGCTTCAATCATCTTCGGAGGAGAAAGTTAAAGTCGACTCAAGGTAAGAACTTTTACGAGTCGATGTAACTTACAATTTACAGCTGATTTTTCTTTTTCCAGAAACCTAAAGCGCTGCCTACACATAGAGGCACCGCAAATCATTGGCGCTATATACGGCAAAGCAAGTCTTAAAAACTAGGTTCTAATTAAAAATTATATTAAAAATCATCGAGTAGCTTTCAATACCATTTCGTTTACTCCAATCAAATAAATCATCAGTTTGATGTCAGTGCGAAATCGGTATGCTTATATAGTGAACACACGCCTCAAAAACTCTCTTTCAGCCAGCTTGAAAGCTTGGTACCATTCTCATTAATTCACGCCACTAGCGCTTATACTAATTTCTACCGATTTTATTTGAATTCAGTGATTCTTTATGGATCGAAAGAGAATACGATGATTACATTTATGGTGATAACTATTTAATTTCACTCTTTTACACTTCTGCTCTTTAATTCTTGATTCCTGACGGATAGCAAACGAGTCCTATAACTGAGCTTATGATATAAAACGTCCTTAAAAACCAATTATTTTAAAACAGTAGCATTTTATTTGATTATTTAACGTATAATCGGGGAAATAATGTTATATTAAATCGTAAGAGCTCTCTCTGGAGTCAGAACAGAAGATGTAATATTTTTATATTCTTCTAAAACCGTCCTTCTATGCACAAGATTCATTTCTGTTACCATATTATATCATTCGAATTATTTTAATAGGAAGCAAGAAAGTTTCTACCAAGAAAAAATATTAGTTCAGTATTTTGGTGATTCCCATACTGTTTATGCCCAAAATATTTGGATTATCCCTGTACTTATATGTATTATTTTTGTCCTTATATCTTCGGATATATCGATTAGAAGTACTAGTAAAAAGCTTTATACTTTAGCGTCACTAAATATAAACTATTTTGAATTGAAATGTTTTTTAAATTCTTTAAACAAATATTTTCTTCTCGCGATTTTAAAAGAGTAGTGTTTGTAATGGTAAATTTACTCTAATGGCATTAAAATGTTTTCAGAACGTTAATATTAAGCATAATTTTTTTTAAACTAAACGTGGACTGCAATAAACGTTTTTAAAAGATTCATTGTTTTGGCGATGGTTGAAACATTCTTCGGAAGAATAATAAAATAACGATTTAAGTGAAAGATTTTACTTAAAATTAAGAATCACGTTTTGCATCATTGTGAAATATATTACTTAGGAGGCAGAAGTACTTATCTTTTAACATATCACTATTTTGCAGTTTTTAATAATGGTGAAATCTTAAAGCTACGAAGTTTGTTCTTTAAAATGCGAATTCTACTGAAAGTTATACATTTTTGTATTTCACGGTAAATACTTTTTTTCGATAAATGTCTGAAATAGCAGACATCGGTTGTTAAAATATGGCTGTATTTACTAAAAATGCCAATTAGAGTAAACTTTCAGTTAGGAGCTATGATAGCGATTATTTACGGAGAATACGATGCATGAATTTGAATTTAAATAGCAGCTTTGTCAATTAAATGATTTAAAATTTAATTGATTAAGGATTTCAAACAAATGCCACGTTAATGTTTTTTTCTTGTTTTTATACTAGTTATTAAATTATTCTACTAATGTAAATTCATATCAGTCTTTCAAATGTGTAGTATATATATATATAATTTTGTAAATACATTAATTTATGTTTAAAATTATAAGATCTATGTTAAGTTGTTCTAACTATTGCCTATTCCGGAAAAAGGAAAGGGTACTTCTTAGTGTTATGAACTAGTTTTCTAATTGCGTAGAAGTATTTTTATACTTTTAATAGACTTTCAGGCTCAAATAAAAGAATGATTTTAATACTAAAGACACAGAAAGAATATCGTAATTCACAAAATGCTCGATATTAGCTTTTTTTCTACGGAATTTTTACAGGTTTCACTTTTTTACCGAGTAGTACTGAAAATAAGGCAAAACGTGATGTACTCAAATCAGGATTAATCAAATAAATTTTGTTATATAATCTAAAGAAAAATTTTAAATTAAAAAACATAGAGTATATTCTAAAATTTAATTTTTATTGAAATTAAATTAAACTACGCTTCTAAACCTGCTAGCTAGTAATAAAGAAATCTTTGTAACAGAACAGAAAAAACAAATATTTTTTCTTTAAATCTATCACTAAAGGGAATTAAATCTGAACACTGAAACTGGAAATCAAAATTTATTTGAATGTCTGCTTGTGTTTTCTAATTTAATTACATGTACTGAATTATGACTACACACTTCGCTTGAGGAATTCCTTCGCTTTTTTTTTATCAAATTTCACAGCATTTATACAAGATAATTTTCGGTTACTAATATCGTATTTCAATTATCTTCTGTTACTTATTTTGAAAACTAATTTTTTTATTATTTTTTTATTAATTTTCGGTTACTAATATCATATTTCAATTATCTTCTGTTACTTATTTTGAAAACTAATTTTTTTATTATTTTTTATTAATTTTCGGTTACTAATATCATATTTCAATTATCTTCTGTTACTTATTTTGAAAACTAATTTTTATTATTTTTTTTATTAATTTTCGGTTGCTAATATCATATTTCAATTATCTGCTGTTACTTATTTTGAAAACTAATTTTTTTATTAATTCAAAAAATAACTTTGCATGTTTTATGTCATTAATATAAAATATGTAAAGGTAATAAAGTAATTATTTACAGTAAATGTTTTAAAATGTAATACTTAAGTATGCATTTTGAAGGATATGTATTATACACTCTTATACATAAAAAGGGCAGAACTGGGTAAATTAATATAAGCTTAAAGTACCATATGGTAGACTATGAATTTTATAATATAGTTTTAGCCATACTAATGTGAACACTAGAAGAAGAATCCAAAAACATTAAATCTATATAAACGAATGTAAACTTAATATAGTTAATGTTACAATAATCTAAAATACTGAAAGAAACATTAATGTCTATAGTAAGGCAGGGATGTCCAAAATATTTCCCCTAAGTATCATATTAAATTATAACATTAAATAACATTATGCGCAAAACTCAAAAATGCAGCATGACGCTGTTAAAAATCATAATAATTTGTAAAAAATAAGTAAGTAATAATAAGTAAAAAATAAGTAAGTAAAAATAAGTAATAATAAGTAAAAAATAAATATATTTTAATATTTTAAATGAGCTTTGTGTAATGATACAATTTTTAAATGTTAAATCTACGCGTCAAATAGGATTTTAAAATTCTCGAATTCTAGCGATAGTAAACTGTTCTATGAAAATGCTTAAAATACGTAAAATCTAATATATATTACGGAAAATATTAAGTATTAATATCAGCTGTGAGGTATCATTAAAATGTTTCAAAATGAAATATGGCATATTATAAAGGTCTCTGTTAAAACTATCTCATGTCATTTCTACATAAAACTTACATGACAAAATTAGCAGTCATGTAATGTAATTTTATTTAAACAGTAAAATATAAAGTTAAATACGATGATTTAAGGTCTCGCTCAGGCAGTTTAATCTAAACTTCTGAATATTTTTATATGTACTAAAATTAGGTTTTTATATTTCAATTATTGAAATGTGACCAATATTTTTTAATAGTTTACTAAGACTTTGCTTTGTGATATATAAAAGTATATTTGTGCTATATAAACTCCTTCTTACATTTTTTTATAATATTGCTTCTTTTAACATTCTTGTAACGGTTATAATTACTGTTTTTAATGTATTTAAATATAAGATGTTCCATAAATACCACAAGAAAAATTAATTTTACAGTTTTCTAAAGATTTACGGTATTCAGTTAATGTATGGACATTCAGATAAAAAACATTCTGGAACTTTAATACGTGCATTCGGGATTGAAGGCGTCAGTTTGAGGCTTTATCAATTTTAACACACGCAAACATTTATTCTATCAAAGTCTTAACAGACATTAATAATGTTCCTTTCATGTTACAAATATAGATGTTAGAAGTTGCTCAAAAGAGCTCACTTTATATATATATATATATAGATTACTTGTAATACCAGTAATCACTAATATTTACTTTTAAAAAAACCTGTGGGTATTTCTTTCCCATGCATCTGTTTCTTAAAATACACTAATTTCTTTAATTTGTAGGCTGATTTAAATCTTAATCTTAATTTAAATCTATCGTAACAAAATGCTGTGCTAACAAAAAATATTTTTTAGGTATGGAGATAGGTAATCTATTTTAAAAATGCATGGAGAGCTGTCTACGCATAAAAAAATTATTTATACAGCACTTAAAGGTACTACTTTAAGTACTTTTGGCAACTCAGATTTACTTTTATGTGTACAGAAAACCGCAAAAATGCGCACCTCGTCAGTCTACCGCTGCCGAGAATCAAACCGATATACAACTGTCCCCAGTACTTGAGCCATTTTCCAACAAGCCTTCCTATACCGATCAAGAGCTTCTCATTTAAGGCAAATAACTGGAAGATATTTTCGTTTATTTTACTATCTAATTTATTTGAGCAGTAGTACAAAATTTCATGGCCGTATAATCTACGTAATATGATAATAAAAGGCTAATTTGATAAAATAATACCCATACCATCAGGGAAAAGTACGTACATTCCGTTTCGAAACGGGATGAATTATTTACCATCTGTAAAGAACCTCCTTAAGTCTGTCTGTCATTTAATACATAAAGAAGCCTAACTGTGATTTCTAACATTTACTGCAAAGATCAGATTTGTTGGAAAAAGTAAACTCACTAAATCCTCTTTGAATCTTCGAAAGAATATTCTGTGGTAAAATTTTGATGTATAAAACTTCCTTTAATGCCAACGTTTAAATGCTACGCCCTGTTAGACGATTAAGCGTTTGGAATCGATTTAGCGTACCTAAATGCATAAATTTACCTAATATTAAACGGTTGAATATCTGACATTAAACGACTGATTTTCATTTGATATTAAACCAGTGAATATAGAATGGATGTCCATATTAAATGACGGACACTTATATAACATCTTAGGATGGAATATTCACTATTGAAATGCATTTGCGGGACTTTCTGAAATGGCAGGTTAACGTACGATATAACGCTAAGCACAAGGAAAGGTACTTTTAAACACCTTTGAAGTATCTTTAAAACATAGATTTACAAGAAGTGACTTGCTTTTGAAATCCTGCAATAAACAGAATCATTCCAAAGACTTAGTTTTACACGTAACTCCTGCGAAATATTCGGAGGTAAATCTAAATCACCTTTAAATCCTTTATTATCCGCATAGAAATATAAATAGGAACTCTTTTAAAATTCAATTTTATTTATTTTTAATTAGCTAAAATTCATCCTTAGATCTTTGTTTCACAGAAACGTTAGAAGTATTTTGAGCAGACGATCGTTAACTCCGCTGAATCAGGCCTCAACTTGGCATCTGATCCTTGCAAATGGGCTGCCTGAATGAGTGCGTTTATGTTTTCCGTCGTACATATCATAAACAACAGACAGTTTACTTTAGAAAACTCCTAACGAAGTCAATTCCTTAGACAAACAGCCACTGTGCTTTCTGCCATGTTCAATTATGCATGAACAGATAAATTACTCATTTCAAATAATGCAGAATGTTTTTGTCTTCGAAAAACAGTAATATTGTGCTATACTAATTCCATTGCATAACTTAAATGAACAGAATAAAACTGAATATAAATTAAAAGAGAAAACATCAATCGAATTTTATTTTGTTTTTAAATGATACTTATTTGCATCGCTCTTACTATGCAGTTGTATTCATTAAGGAGAATTAAGAATTTTATTTTGAAAAAAAGTAAAGAATACAGGTTTTTAAAGAAATATTATGATAAATTGCGAGTCAAATAAATATGCAGGAAAGAATGGAATAGTACATCGCAGAGAGCGAGGAATTTTACGTCTTTTATTCCCTACCCCAAAGCAGTTATCGTAAAAATTTTAACATCCCAATATTTCTTTATAAATAATAAATTCTCAGTAAAACAGGAAAACATTTTATTTTAAAAATCTGATTTAGATAAATTATTCTACAACGCTTAGTGTTCCGTTTTACCATACAAACACTCTTAAATACGTGTATTGTTAGAAAAAGTTTTGTAAAAGTTTTCAAGAACAGAATGAAATTCCATAATAACTTATCTCTTGTTGAACCACAGAATTAAGAAAAATTTAATCTTTTACATAAAGTAAATTTTCGAAATCAGGATACGCGCTAAAAGAGAACTGAATTTACCGTTTTATTGTTGAAGTTTTGCATTTTAACGAGTAACTACTCTTAAACTTCAAAATTACATCTTAAAAACGTGTCATATCTTTTAAGTAATTTATTGCCAAAATTTCACCATAACATGATTTTCAGCTATTGTATTTCCTATTATACTATTCTTTGATTTTCATGATTAAATTTTAGTTAACTGAAGCAAAATACTACTTTACATTTCTTCATACAAGTGACGCGGCAAATTTTCTCCTAAATTCTCTTCTTTCTGTCCATTTATGTTGCGAACCCAAATGAAAATTTTTAGTAACCTTTTTATGTTACTTAAAAATTGAAAGGTTTATCATATAACTATCTTGAAATAAAAAAACAGGCACAGTTTTCGAAAATACACTCACGTTTGTGAAAATTGCAACACCAAGAAGGAATCGTCATAATTGAATGCAATTTAATACACAGTTGAGTGGTAGTGGTACAAATAAATGATTAAATGTTCAAAGCAAACAAACAAGAACAAGAGATCAGAATCAGTATTTTGCGTGGCCACCACGCGCCGCAATAAGTGCTGCTACACGACGTGGCATGGAGTCAAACAAAGTTTGAATGTCTGACTGAGGAAGAGCATTCCATATCGTTTGTACGCGTACCCAAAGTTCGTCTGCAGACGCAACAGGACGAGGATCACGAGCAAGACGCCGACCAATGACATCCCACACATGTTCAATTGGCGACATATCCGGGGAACACGCAGGCCAAGGAAGAAGCTGTACCTGCTGCGCTGCAAAGAAGGATTTAACAATCCGAGCAGTATGAGGGCGGGCATTGTCCTGTTGAAATACAGCGCCTGGCAAGCTTTGAAGGAAGGGAACAGCTTCGGGCTGTAGAACTTCACGGATATACCGGTTGCTGTTCAGATTGCCCACAATTCGTAGCAATTGAGATCGTCTATGATATGCTATGGCGCCCCAGACCATAACTCCGGGTGTTCGTCCACTGTGGCGTTCGATAATGCACTCCGGAAGGTGGCGTTCACCGGCATAGCGTCTGACACGAATGCGGCCATCATGGTACCACAAATTAAAGCGGGATTCGTCAGAAAACACGACATGCTGCCAATCAGCACGCCAGTCTCTATGCTGATTGGCCCATTGTAGCCGCAGGCGGCGATGGTCGTGCGTTAGGGGGATCCTGTATAAAGGAGTCCGTGCGCGCAGTCCACACTGCAGCAGACGTCTACGAATTGATGAAGCACACAATGAAACACCTGTAGCTATTGACCACAGTGCTGCCAATTGTCTAGAGGAAGCTGTACGGTCCGTCCGCGCCATGCGGACCAGGTGTCTATCATCGCGAGCTGACGTCACATTTCGGGGTCCACTCCCGGATTTCCGAGTTGTCCGACACTCGTCCGTCCACTGCTTCCAAACGCGCATCACTGTGCTGCTGTTACGCTGCACACGAGAGGCTACTGCACGATACGACAATCCAGCTTCACGAAGGCCGATGATTCTCCCTCGTTCAAACTCTGTAAGTTGTTCAAATCTCGCTCTCTTTCGTCGACGAGGCATAAGTACAGATTGAGTTAACGTTTACCACTAGCAGATAACCACCGATAACCATACACGCCTCGCTACAGTCGTCTATTTATTCGGATCCATCAGCCGTTCAGAGGGCGCTGCTCAGCATACGCATGCGCTACGGATTTGCAATTCTAATCATTTGCATATCATGCGCTACTTTGCATTTCCTGAAAATTTCAGCTCACTCGCGTAAGTCCTTCATGGTGTTGCAATTTTCACAAACGTGAGTGTATATGTAATAAAACTGCTTCATTTATGTAATAAAACTGAGTTATTATTATGATAAAACAGCATTATTGTAGAAGACTGTGCATTATTGAAATAAGATGACTTGGAGAGAGTTGCAACGGATTGGCGTTAGAGAGGACTGCATCATAACTCGAATATTTTGCTGCATAGTTAGCAAGAGGACACTCGAAGAACACACATAATGGTAAATTCCCCAAATAATTTTGATTCTTGGATAATTCACATTATCACTGCGGGTGCGCTACACACCCCACAATTTTCTTCAGCTCACATCTCTTAAAGAATAAACAAATGAACATTAACGTTCGATTAAATTTGAAAAAGATTAATAAATAATTTTATTCGTTCAGCTGATCATTAAAGGTCACTGTAATTACTAAATGTAGTTCTTATAAAAGATTACACACTTCATTATATTCACATGTTTTTGATTTTAAAGTTTCGAACAAGCTATATGAGTCACCAGCGGTCCAGCGAATACGACCAAAATAAAATTCCCACAAAACTGCTGGCAGTATAAGAAGCTTCGTGGTAAATTGCATGTGTAGCATGAACAAGAGCAAGTTTCCTTAGCCATAATTTAAATAATTCTAAGCTCTTACTCTTCAATTGTAAAAGTTAATGCATATTAGTTCTAAGATTTCGTTTTAAATAGTTCTTACCTTGCCAGCTCTTAGCAGAATTACATTCTGCTTTGTGTATTATTCTTCACGTAAGTGCGAATTATGATTACAGTTCTGGAAAAGAAATTGATAATAACTGATGACATTCTACTTTGCATTTATTTTTCATGCAAATTAGATTACAGTTTTAGCAGACAAACTCGTACTAATTGATAACCATAGTTTAAAAACACCAAAATCATATTTATTAAATAATCCTTTAATTTGAAATATAAACAAATAAAAGAGCACGTTATCTGAATTAATACAAAAAGTTAATAAAAAGGTATTGAAAATTAACCGCATGTTTACTTACTATTAGTAGAGGAATCTACATGAAG
Organism: Stegodyphus mimosarum; assembly: GCA_000611955.2. Taxonomy (NCBI): domain Eukaryota; kingdom Metazoa; phylum Arthropoda; class Arachnida; order Araneae; family Eresidae; genus Stegodyphus; species Stegodyphus mimosarum. The sequence goes on from KK117625.1 coordinate 624,785, forward strand.
GAATTTCAAACGCGTACGTTTAGTAATCTAAATGAATCTACATGGAATTAACAATAAATAATTCCTCTTAAAAAGAGTTTCAGTTAAATGTTATTTTTTTATTTCTCTAAATCTATATCTGTGCTGACGGTAATAAGTATCTGCAGCTCAGACTTTGCATTTTCAAGTCAGGTTTTATTTACAGTATGTTGCATTACATTATACAACCATTTTCCACGCAAAGTTTCGTGATTCGTTTATCATTCATACGGCTTGGCAGATTTACAAATCTCATAAGTGCTGCCATTTTGCGTAACATAAAAACTTTTTATTTTTACTTCGAATTAAGTGATTTAAAAACAATGCATCTAACATTTATACAATTCGCGCCATTATTAGTAATTAAAAAAGGAATATTTGACGTATCTCCGAAGAATATAATTCTGACAATATTGCTCATTTCATGTGTATGTTACTTTAATTTTTTTGTTTTCCTTCCCTTCATATGCTATGATATAAGTCTAATTACGTAACACCCGGTAAATAAAGAATAACACTGCCTCCTCGCTCAATTTTGTCAGGAATCTTAGATAGCGCCACACCTGGTGCTAACTAATAGCAAACCGCCTATGCTCTTTCAGTATTTCTGTTATAAGTGCCAATCAAATTCATGTTTAAAAAAACTTCTAATTTGTTAGCTTCATTTTTTAAATATTATTGTACGTGACGATAAAGGGAAAACATATAGGTGAAAAATATTTAGCATCCAAAATAAATAGCAGCGGAGTATTACTACGAATTGAACTTAAGAACTTAGAAATAAGAAACTACTAAACAAGCCTGTAAGAAATGATACACTGAATTAAACAGAATGACAAAAGCGAAACTCCGTCTAAACAGGATTGTAAAATAAAATTTTATAATCATCTTCAGGTGTTTTGACATTAGAAATATCATTAGCAAGGTGTAATACTGATTTTATCAAAAGGAATTCGAAGCTTAGTACCGGTAGATCACTTGGAAGGTTTTAGTTTAAACTAAGAAAGTTTAATTTTAATTTGCCTTTTCCTATCTGTTCTCATTTCAACTTCCCGTTAGAATAAGCGAGCGTTTCAGCTTTATGCTAATTTGAAGTGGAGCCAAATTTATATTTAAGCGAGAGGTAGGAACCTCTTAGTGTGAGAGAGCTTTTAGTCTCAGACCACTGTTACTCTGTTCGGCGTTCGTCTGACCAGCTAGTATTTAGATTCTAAGCCGTAGCGCTGTTACGCTACTACTTATTGAAGTAAATCTAAGTGCGTTAGTATTAATTAAATCTTGCTACGCACCCTTTAGCATAGAGGCCAACCTCGCGTTTATAGCTCTGTGAGCAACGACTACTTAATTTCTAATTAGTTTTAGTTTAAATAACCTGATTGTTCAGTTTAGACCCAAGTGCGGTCATTATTTTCTGTATCCCTCCCGAGTTGGGAAGTGGCTGTAAATAATTGTGGTTTAATAATAGAGGATTTTAAATCCTTCTGAAGTGCAGTTCTTCTACCACTTAACCACAGTTTTCTACCACAGAGCGTAGCTGCATTCAGCTCCCTGTTCAAGATCAGGACTTAACGTTTCACGAAGATGTTCTCCAAGAATATGCACCGAACACTCAGTCCTGGCACACTTAGTTCGCTAGAAGTTCCATTCATTTCCCTTTTTGTTCTATAAATAATAATAAAAATATTTTATACTTGTTTTTGCATTATTACACATATCAGATTGCTTTTATATACGGAATTACGCAGTTAATGTGGTTAATAAAAGATAATTTTAAAGCCGTATGTTATGCATTACTTTGGAGAAATGTTATCAAAAAAGTGAATTTCCCCGTGTTTGGTCTCACAACGTAAATGGTTAGCAGGTCCAGCTAACGTTGATGTATCTATAGTTCGCGTCTGCAAGAGCAGGTTTAAGTCTCCACGTTTTCTCTAAAAAAACTAATTTATACAGAGGTGCTCTAACTAAAAATATGACAAATGTTAATTCGTTGGATTATTTCAGCTGCATCTGATGTCTATCGCTATTTGCCCTTTTAAATAGTGGGTGGGGATATTAAGTAATAATCGCATTTTCCTGAGTTTGCTGTCATGATGTAGCAGTTGGCTGTCATTGGAGTTCAGCTGGCATTGGAAGATCTGTGTTTGGAACTGAAAAACGGCATAATTATTTTTTCCCTTCATGCTCCGAAAAGCGCGCTCTACACTTTTACGATTAATACGTTATTGCTAAACAGCAGAGGAACAGCTTAGGATTTAAATACTTATATAAATAAATAACATGACAGCCTCCCAACCTTGATCGTGGTTGGCGGCGGTGACTGTCATACCGATGGGTCCGGGTTCGAATCCCGAGGAAAGCAAGTATGTTTGTAAATGTATACTGTATATGTAGCTTGGACGCACTCTAAATACGGTGAGCCGAAAATCTTCTCGAAAGGTTGGTGAAAGGGAAAG
>KK117626.1:0-41995 GCA_000611955.2 Stegodyphus mimosarum
TTTTTCCATATTTCGATTCTACGACTCAAATTATGCCTAAATATTAAATTTTGTAAAATTAGGGCGAAATTTACGGAGAAATGCATAAATTTAACTTGGCTATTTTTTCTTTCAGTTTGAGCCACGAAAAATTCCCTTGGCAAACTTCTTAATATATGGCAACCTATTTCCCTTCCATTGTGCAGAGGAGGAAATAATGTCACATCGTTCCTGCATTTTTACATTTTAGATGAGAGGGGAAAATGTTACCATCATTCTACTTTCAAATAATTTTAACAAAGTGCGTAAACCACATTTTCCTGATTATCGCTTTCAACAAATATGCCAAATTTCAAAACGCGCCAATATATAAATTCACGTATATCTTATTCGAAATTTTTGAATAAGAAGCTCTAATTTTTTGCAGGTATGCTTAGAAATACATCTACTTTAGGATGATTGTAAAAATGTTTTAGGTTACAATTCAAAATGTTTTTCGAAAAATTTATAAAAATTATTTAAAAATACAAATTTAAAAAATAAATCATAAAAAATGGGTAAATTTTATTTGGAATGAACCTAAATTTCAAGCTGTATAGGAAGGAATCAAATAAGTTTCGTAAAAAAAAGGAGATATTAATAAATACATACAAAATTGAATTAACATTGAGGAGCTAAAATTTTGAGAGTCAAATTTTTTAAAAACTATTCGTGCGATTTTTACAAAATTTGGTATTTTGGCATAATTTGAGTGGTAGTATCGAAATATGGAAATATATTGGTATATTATTTCAGAAAAAGTCCGATTTTGTGTCAAAATACCTATATTAGAGAAAAGCTATATATAAGTCTAGTATATATCCCAAGTCGTGCTTTCGAGACATGGAAAACGCAATTTGAATTTCGTCAATGGGCCCAGTAAAACGGAAGATATAGAACTGTCCCTTTTTTTTTCTTTCAAAATTTGCGCAGTCATACAATCATTATTACTATAATTTCGCTTTAACTTAAATTACATTTTAATTATTAATATTGTGATTTCATTTTTATATTTCAAAAAAACATTTAATTGATACGTGCAAGAACCCAAATACTTCTATAAAAATTGACTAACATGTCCAACGTGTTAGTCAACTTCTATAGAAATTGACTAACGTTTTTAGGAATACTCTTTATGTACTAGGCTTAGCTGCAAAACGTGCCACGGCACACAGTTACGCTCAGCATTCCAAGATCTTCGAGACACGGGGAATCTTACTTCATTCCCAATACGCCGGAAACAAGGTACAGCAAAAATCATGCCTCTTGATTTATGAAACTGGATGTATTACACAACACTAAGTATCTACGAGTACTGTGCGACAACATCGGCAACGTCGCGGATTTTCAGAGAGGTGAACATTGCTTCGGGTTCCCTTGATTTTAGCACACGAACCAGCGCATGCATGGTTCCTTCAAAGACGCACATGGACACGTTAGTGGCTTGATCTAGTATTTTCTGATGAATTCCGCTTACAACATCCTAAAGAGTGTGGAGAGACAAAGGAGATCGAATGTTGGAAGCTTGTATTTATTGCACTTAGACTGAGAGTATAGGGTGCCACTGGGTAGATATCCTATTCACCTTTGTCCACAGATCTGGAAATTTGACCATTCATAGTTACATTATTGAGATTTGAAGGCTCGCGACTGTATCTATCTATTCGAAACCTCCGTCGCTATACCTTTTAACATATGATAATATGACGCCACATGTTGCTCAGGCTGCCTTGCGTTTCTTTAATGCACAGTAAAGTAAACCAGGGGTTTTCGTTTCTTCTCTTGATAACATTTTTCTACACATCTATCATTAATTGAAAATATTTAGTCCGTTACTGCATAGAGAAAGGCACAAAAGCACTGGCTAGCCAGTACAACAGATGAGCTCTGTCATAGACTTAAAGCTACAATGACTGCAATGTCTTAAAATGCCATCCGCAATCTGTTCGGCTCCATATCCAGCCGAATAACAGCTGTCATTATGGCTAGAGTTTGGTTTGGTTTATTTAATTATGGCAAAGCACGCTAGAGTTATCTGCCTAAAGGGAGAATGCCTTCGGTTTTTTTTAAGAGAAATTGACTTCTATCCGCGTTACTCATAGGGAAAACTAAGAAGGCGCACATGTAGTCAGCGTGTTAGCCTCGAATCGAACCTAGGTCGAAATACCGGGTTCATCGACTTTATCGCTCAGCAGCTGGTGGGCTCCATTGCTGACAGAATTGGACGAGCCGCTCCGGAACGGATTCAAAAACCCGATTCACTTTAATCAGTGAATTTACTCAGATTCCACATAACGTATTTGCTGCGCTTTTTACAGTTCAAGGAGAGTCCTTGTTGCAAGCATACCTGAAATAGAGATATGTCATTCTTTCAGGAATTAAATTCACTTTTCTAAGCGAGTGAACGCCTGATTCGCAAAGAAAGAACAAGGCTCTTTTCGAAGCAGCCCACCAGCGGCCGAGCGGTAAAAACGCTGAACACTGGTAGTTCGGTCCGAGGTTCGAATCCCGCGAACGGGCTGGCTGCATGGACGTTTTCGTGGTTTTCCCCATGTGTAACGTGTATACGAGCCAGTTTCCCTTAGAAAGTCCTCCACGAAGGCATCCCTCCCTGTAGGCAGGTAGCCCTCATGTGCTTTGCCATAATTGAATAACCTTACCTAACCTTTTCGAAGCATGCCAGGAAAGTTCGATTCTCACTTTAGGGAAGAAAAGAATACTGGTCATCTCATGTTAAATTTGAGTTTAATTTTTATCAGTTTTCAACTTTTGAAAATATTTTACTCTAGAATTTTATTGTTAATTCTATATAGAAAAGAGATTTTAGGGAATCTCAAAACTACAGTTGAAAGAAAGCAGTTCAGGAATTTAGCGTTTGAATGAGTCGATTCTTCCGATCCACCCCGCTGCTTGCTTGATCGCTCCAACCTCGCTGACCAGTCCCAATCTCATTGCTCGTTCTATTCTTTTCGCTCTGCCCTAGATCGTTGCTAAAAGGTCTTGATTCACTCTTCGTTCCGGATCTTTTTCATTAAGTTTGTCGTTAATGAGCGGTAAATCATAAAGAAGAACTGATTCATTTCTGCGAGCGAACGTTCTTGTCTGATCCCACAGGAGAGCGGTTTTGTCCATCTCTATTTGGAATAGTGATTTTTGCATACTTTGATTCTCAGAATTACCTAAACTTTAACCATTCCTTAATTCTAATATAAAGTATTAAAAAATAATCATGATTCTACTAACTCCTTTTCTTCATATTTAGCAAATTTTATGTTTATTTACTTGTTATTATTATTAGGTTTTGGTCTAATGAACATCTGTGAAGCTGAGAATGCCTGTTATTGTTTGACACACAGAACACCATAGCTGACTCTATTTTATTTTAAAAGAATATAGAAGATTTAATATAGGCCGTTAAAACATGTCAATTAAAACGACTTATTTTTGTGATGAAGCTCTGAATCTCATATGTAATTTATTGAATACCATACTGAATAGAGACGTATATGACTCCGATCTTATGATTTAACCCAAACTCCACGCAATGAGATAAATTCCGATGATTTTAACAATAACGTGACATAAGTATAGCTAATGTAAACAAACAAGGTCATCTTCCTCTTCTTCTATTGCTGAATGTATCGCATTATGAGAAATTAAATCAGTTTATACCATTGGTAAACATGCAGTTCGCAGCTCTCAAGGAAAAATGGAAAACTGAGTTTCTCAAAAGAAATTCCTTGCTTAACTTATTTCAAATTTTGTCATTTTCAAAAGTTAAAACTCACTGGAAATTAACTACCTTATTTTGTAGAGACATTAGGTTATTTAGAAGCAGGAGATGAGAAAAATGAGTAACGCCTTCACCGGGAATCGAACCACGGACCTCTCGGTTATGCGTCGAGCTTGCAGACCACTACACCACGAAGGCATGCGAAGAAGGTGGGAGAAATAACTTATACGGAGGCCGTTCGCACATTTTTAGACGATGTATATTGTGTTGAAAAAACTAAAATTCTTGTGTTTTAAATGTTCTATTTGACATCCCTTATTCTGAACTATGTTTCGAAACCGCAATTTCCAGGATAATAATGCCTTTTGAAGTGTCAGAAGAAGTATTCTATCCCATTCCTCCCGAACAGCTTTTCAGAGTCCTGTTAGGGTTTTGGGACAACGTTTGGATAATGCAGTTTTTAAAAGTTTGAAAGCACAAAAATCCGTAGGTGACACATCGGGAGATTTAGTAGGGATATCAGTGAAGGGTATGGCCTTGATACCAGTTTTTTGTTTCATTTCTTTTACGAAATTTACAGTGGATTTTGATGTGTGACTGCTAGCTTTGTGGTAATGGAGTCTCATAGGTTGATGGCACTGTGGGTAAAGCGATGGTATTTCATTCAGAAAAATTGGCAATAAAATATGTTCCTGATAGTATTTGGAGTTAATCTTGACATTTTTTTTTTGCACTCTCTTTATTTTTAACTTGCCATTATAAGAAAATCCAGCAACAATCATGAATCCCTTAGAAAAACTTTCTTTCGATTCTTTGAACCATGTACTTAATTTTTTTCTCCCCTTTTATGGTAAATAATGGGTCTTTTTTTGTTACAATCATTTAAATACACCCATGCTTCATCTATTCTACAATTGTTTTCCATTTTTCTTTGGAAAAGTGTTTCTCATATAGAATTCTGCAGCGTGTCCCGCGTCGAGCGATATGCTTTGGAAGAAGACGATGCACATTGCGTTTTTTAGCTTTCTTAAGATTTAAATCAACCTTTATCATTTTGTTTACAGTGGACACCGAGTATTTTAATGATTTTGCAACTGTTCTTTGACTAGGGGGATTTTCTTTTAACATTAAACAACGTACCTTTGCAATAGGTGTCCGTTTTTTCCTTGGATACTTGTTTGGTAATTTTGTCCCACTTGAGGCTCCAATTTGATGTTTTTTTTTCCTTTCTTGTTGATGATATTACCTATCGACGCTTTAGATATCACAAAACCATGACTCTCACATCTTTTTTGGATAACGGGGTACGCATATTTCTCTTCGGAAATAGCGTCAATGTAGCCTTCGAACCACTGCTTTGTTAAATTCGCCGTTTTGAATAAAAACAAAACTTTCAAGCCCCAGACGATAATTTTGACTTTTAGAAACATAGTACAACTGCAATTACTTCTTTTTCAGTAAACGATTTTTTATTACCGCTTACCAAAATCGTCTAAAAAATGTGCGAACAGCCTCTGTAATTTATTTTATTAATGTCATAAGGTATCCTTCCTTTCAGCATGCCGTCGTAATGTGACAGTAGCACACTCGGCACGTATTCAAGAGGTCCTGGGTTTGAGTCTCGGCGAAGGCTTTGCTCATTTTTTATGTCACCTACTTTAAAATAACCAAATGGCTCTACAATGGCCCCCGAAATACAATCTGGTGGATAATAATTCGTTACCACCAGGGTTTGGCAAGGGGGAGTACATACGGTATTTTCTACCTCCATCCAGCATCCCTTCGCAGTGTAACGGTAGCACATTCGGAGCGTATTCGAGAAGTCCAAGGTTCGAGTCCCGGCGAGGGTACTGCTTATTTTTTCTTTCTCCTGCTTCAAAATAACGAATAAGTGCGAAGGAAAGGATATTTAATAAACAAAGGTAACGCACGAAATGTTAAAAAAAGACCCTTTTGGGTGTAATATAAAATCTGAAAAGATTTAAAAAATTTTTCCCTTAGCGGAGAGAGTCTAATTGGCATTTAATCTTTTTGTACACATGTACTTCTTCATTTATGAATTCAGATACATTAATAAAAATAATTTAATCTTAACTGACTCAAAAATGTACTACCGTTGGCAGTTTGATCAAAATGAAAATTTTAAAATAAAATTAATTATTAAAAATCAGTGTTAGAATTTAAAACGTTCGTTTCAATCACCAAACATTAAGCTACTGGAGAATGTATTTTAGAAATTCAGAACATACAAGGAAATAGGAAAGTGTATCAGTTAAACTGTAAATGTATATTACACGTACAGGTTAAGCGCTACTACCCTCTTTACTTTGAAACACGTGCACTTTTTTTTTTAATTTTCCTTGTTCTTCAGACAAACGAATGTTTAATGTATATGTGCTATCTCTTTCTCATTATTCTATTTTTCTCCCTCAATCAATATTAAAACTTGAATAATTACTTTTAATGCTTTGCAGATTATACCAAGGTGAATACTACATTTACCATGGTAGCTTACGTTTTAATGGACATTCAGAACTACTAATTTTATTTCATTACTTAGCCATTTATGAAGTTACTTAATTAAAATATCATTTCATGGTAGAAGTCATTAGGAGAAGGGGGCTAGGAGTTCGGCAAGATGTAGGACAAATAACGCTTTTTGGCGGCTTACACCTCTGAGTCTAAATTACCTGCCTGCACTAGCTCAGTAGTCACAAACTGGCTGCCCTCAAGCCCAGTCATGGATTTTTGCACTACGGATAATTACATTGTTTGGATACAGATTTATATGTGAAGAGGTTTTTTTTCACAGTTGAAAATTAATAAGAAAACAGTCCGATGAACCGATTCCAAAGCTACAAATTGTATCAGAGTCGAACCGGCATCAAATGTCAAGCTACAGTAAGAAATAAAGCAATTTATAATTATTTGCGTACCATGATATATATTGCTATCATGTTGTAAAGATTAATTAATCAAGTATCACGTTGATTACAAAGATTAGTATATCTGAAAAATAACAAAATTCTAGAAATTTAACCTTAGTTTATAAATTAAAATGGCTACAAAAATTGAGAGTTTTGTAGGGTTCCCCCCTCCTTTCGTGTAAAATGAACGTCGAGGAACCTAGTGACTTATCGCTGAGTTCAAACAACTAAAGACGTAGACTCGAGAAAGGTTAAAATATCCTTTATTTAAGCACAAGAATAACACTCGGCACCTTCTTGGGCTTACAGGAAGCCTCTTCGGGCTTTAAGAAATAAGAAAATAAACTATAATTAACTAAACGTGACTTAGCCAAAACTAAGCACAATTATCTAACGTAGTTGTCTCTTAAATTAAACTACCTGGCGAATATCAGTAGGCACGTAATATACGGTCGAGCGTAACAGCTTCAAGAGTGACTTAGCTCGAAAGCAAACTCACGCTACTAAGGATTCTTAGTACTCTCTATCGAAGTTAGTTGAACTTTCCTTAAATACTTCTTCTAACTCATTTGCATTCACCGCGATTCTAAAAACTCATTCTGGTTGAAGTGGAAACAAAAACCGATAGGAAAGGCTTCGAAATAAAAATAACTGTTATAAAATTCAAGTATACCTTACAGTTTAAGAGGAGCTCTCCTGATTCTCGAGATTCGGCAGCTTTTAGAAACCGTGATGATGGCGCACATGTTTTCTGTTTGGTGGAAAACATATTTATTCGGAAGATTTCGAGTAATTTATTTGTTTAAGAGTACCTCTATGGGAAATGATGCATATATTTTTAATCTCTGATGAGAATTAGACTGATTTCGATCGTTTCGCAGGATCCCCCGGCCCTAAATATTGTGTACAAAGATTTCGAAGATTTTGTCGTAGAAACGTATTAAGTAGTTAGCACTGAAATTTCTAAACGGAAAATGTGCTTCGATAATCTTGTAATAGAAAATGTGAACTGTATGTGACTTATACGCAAGGGGTCAGCTAATCAGTGTTCAAGTTTACAATATTAAGAATGGCCAATTACAGTATTAAGTGTATTTTTTTATGTTTACTGTATTATTTATATTCGAAATATAAATTGATCAAGATATCTGAACGTGCTCCAGATATATTTACCTGTAAAAGTTGCTAAAACAGGTTCCAAATTTTGAGGGTTTTTTTTTTTTTTTTTTTTTTTTTTTTTTTTTTTTTTTTTTTTTTATTTTTTTTGTCTTCTGCCGTGTTTATTTACAAAATTTATAAAAATCGTTAGCATATAAAAATACTAATTCAGCATCTGAAAACACTGAAAATATCAAAACGTGTAAGTTAATTATTCTTTGTTTTGAAGCTGTATGCGGAAACGATTTCTAAAGCAACTTAATATGGTATCCTTATCAGGGCTACTGTTCCTTCTAGTTGATTTTGTAAACATAACTGGAGTCTTGAATAAGAACAGGGAGCTTACTCAAAGCTATGTTCGTGTGTGCGTGGAACAGATAACAAAAATAAAAAGGGGTTAACTTTACCCTTTAATTTCTCACAGCGCACAAGAGCTCCCGCACTTCGGGACACAAAGATCAATACTTTTGGTCTAAAACGTAGAAAATAAGAAAATAAACTAACTTTACTAAATAAGAGCTGAGATGTTTTAGAAGGAATAGGAACGCGAAGATTGGCCCTTTACTACTACGTATGGAGTGAGCAGAATGCAAAGATTACTCTACGTCTTCAAATATCAGCGTGAAGTGAGTTCTGTCCTTAAAGGCCGACAACGAAATCGCATGCGTGGTAAAGGTCGCGAGAAATCTCTCTTTCTCTTTCCTCTTTTGGCTAAAAGCCATGTCTTAAATACTTCTACAGTTTGCAACCTCATTTGCATAAACTAAATCTATTTGTCCTTATTCTGGCCGGAAATGGAAAATAAGAGAAGATAGTAAAGGTTTAATGTAAAACTTAAAATCCTTACATCCTAAGTTTTAAAACTTTTATTCTGGGAAACATGTAAGATGTTATTTTATATGTTTAAAACTGTGAATTTTAAAATTTCAGTAATACAATCCATAGAATATTATAGGTCTTATTACTAGGATCTAATTTTATGATTTGGATTCTGGATTTGATTAGCTTTAAGATACAATGAGATTAATCAATTTAAAGCTATGGAGCTGCCTACTTTAGTTCCGTTTTAGTTAAGTTAATATTTATTTTTATTTTATTATTCCTAGCATTATCAGTGGCATCTGCATCTTGTTTAATATTGCTCAAGAAAGGCGAAGAGAGGAAAAAAAGGGCTAAGAAAAAAAATGCGTGTGGTAGATTTGTAGCTGCAGGTAGCGATATTCCAAAAATAAGAATTATTTATTCTCTAATTTAGCAAAAAGAAGCACAAGAAAATAAAGAACTTCAGTGATAAATTTTAATTTAAAATTCTTTGATTCTTATGTTATAAGAGTCGCTCAAATGGAAGATGCCCTACAGTCGGTTTGAGAAATGGTTTAACGATACTAATATAAATTAGTATACAAACGAAACAAGTAATACAGCCGTAACAGATAGGCTAGACAAAGTCACCTTGTAAGTTGAAACAAGTGTTCCAAAGGTCAACGAGACGATGGATACCCTGGGTGAAGAAGCTCCGAGGTTTGTCGTGGAATCTATTTTCAACGGCGGCTTGGAGCTCATTATCATTGGTAAATCGCTGTCCCTTCAAAGATTTCTTGAATGGATAGAAGACGTGTAGTCACACGACAAGAGGTCCGGGCTTTAACGGGGGCGTTCGAGAGCTTCCCAGCCGAGTTGCCATAACAATGTTTGTCACGCCACAGCCACATGACGACGAACATTATCCTGCAAGAGGATAACCCCGCGTGACAGCATGCCACGTCGGTGGTTCTTCATATTTTGTCTGTTTCTCCAATGTACGTGGCATCAGTGACAGTCGTGTCTGTAGGTGGCCATTCCAGCAGTAGTGGGACATGGACGCCAAAGAAGCACGTTAACATGACTTTACTAGCTCTAAACGTGCGGCTGTCTTAGGGCGTGGAGATGAAGGATGTTGCCATTCCATGCTCATGCTTTTGATGGCTGGATCAAAGTGATGGCACCATGTTTCATCAGCGGCAATGATCCTTGAAAGGAATTAGTTCTCCATTTTGCAGTACTGCATAAGGTGCTGCATGGAAACTGACATGCGATGAATCTTCTGCTCCTCTGTCAAATGTTTTGGCACTCATTGCGCACAAACCTTGCGTTATCACAACCTTTCACGCAGTATTGTGTGCACACTTCCTATATAGTACATAGACATTTCCTCCACTATTTGTCGAGTGGTAATTCGCCGATTCATTTTCACGAGACGGACCACATCTGCAACTGCTTCCTGTATGATCACCACATGCGCTTGACCAGGTCGTGGCTTGTCTTCAGTACTGCTTCTTCCACTACGAAAATCCCTATACTATCGGAATGCTGATCTGCGTTTCATACACGCCATGCCATACACATTTTGCATTCGACGATAGATTTCAGAAACACTCACACTTTCTGCAGTTAAAAATTGCACGACCACGCGTTGACAAGGTTTGGAGGCATCCATGATGCGAACGACGCCTTTTAACGTGCTCCGTCACTATCACACATGCATCTGGCGGGATTTGACGACATTGCATGCACTCCCATCACTTTGCGACCTCTGTAGGGGCATGATCAGTCATCTTTCTCTTCAAGTGGCGAATTTAATACAGCAATGCCACTTTCATTTGAACGACTTTATATTTTATTTCGCTCTGGCTTTAATTAATTAAAAAGGCCACGTGATTTCCTCGTACGGCCTCTTAAATTATACATGATTTTTGCTTCATTTAAACTTTTTTCCTCGAATTTCATTAGAGATATATTTCTTATTCAATGAACTCAGTGCTCACACCGCAGGAACAAGTACAAGGAAGTAAAAAATGATTGCAATCTCAACACTAGTTGAGATTGCAAAAATTATTACAAACATAAAAAATGTATTTAAAAATATGCATATGTACGTAAACTGATATTTCAATTTTAAACCGTTATAGACGCACTCAGCAGATCAATGTTACAGATAATATTTTCGATAATGAGAGTAGTCAAAAACAATGAGACAGATCACTGAGCAGTCAAAATATTTCAGTTTTTTATGTGCGCTTGACACGTTAACATCAACATTGAGCAGTCAAAAAATTTAACTATCTCAGTGAGTTCGACGAGATCTAATATCAAGGCATCAAAAAATGATTCCAGACAGTTTATTAGGGGATTGATATAAAGGGCTGCACATTGCACAGGACACAGGTATGTTGGCTGATTATTTTATAACATTATTTGGTTTGTTAGACGTTTGGAAGCTTACTAGTAAAGCTATAAAACGAGAATTCAGAAAGATGTATCAAATACTAATTTTAGACCCTTCGAAATTAAATAATTTGGCGATATGGTGATTAGTGATGATAATTACAGTAAATTATTGAAACAAATTGCATGGCGATAATTCATGGTATCATTAAAAAAAATCCCTGATTTACTATCAAACTATGCTGCAACAAATTTACAAAAGACCTCGGAAAATTAATATCCGATCTTTTGAGGGTAAATGCAAACTGAACAGTGATTAAGACAGATTTTCCTTATTAAGAAGTAGAACATTAATATTTCAGATTTAGAAAATATTTTGCAGCAGAATCAGTTGACACATTTGTTGGAACCTCACGTAAAATAGCTCATAGTTTCCCGAAATTTCTTTTCAAAGAAGACAGATATGAGGGAGATTAATGATGCACGTTACTGATTTAATTAACAGCAAATAAAATAGGCAAGTTTATGTAAAGCCTTTTAATGAAAAGTGAGATTTAAAAAATGGTAATTGAATGAATTAACGCGCGATTAAAAAAAAAACTAGAGTTACACTTTTCTCAGGATCCTAATACCAGCCCCAGATTCTTTTTCCTTTTTCTTTCCGCTTTTTTTTTTTTTTTTTTTTTAATCCTTTTTTTTTCCGCTTTTTTTTTTTTTTTTGCTTAACTGAATATCGCAAAGTATAGGTAATTTCGATTTTCGATGATTTATTTGATTACAGCAAAGCACTCGAGATCTGGGCTATCTGCCTAGAGTAAGGGACTTCTTCGTGGAAGACTTTCTAACTAAACTGGCTCGTATACAAGTTACACATGAGGAAAACCATAAAAACGCCCATGCAGCCAGCCCGTTCGCAAGATTCGAACCTTGGCCCGAACTACTAACGTTCAGCGACTTTAACGCTCGGCCGGTGGTGTACCAGCAAAGTATAAGAGGGCTATATGCCTAAAAAAGATCCCTTCGTGGAGAATTTGGTGAGAAATCTAAGACCTGCGTAGCTTATCGTTGTTTCAATGAAGAAAAGAAACTCTAGCCAAATTTTTGTAGTTGCAGAGATGTAAAAATTGTAGAGATGGAAAAGAACTTGAATCTTCTGTACTGCAATACGTTATTGTAAACCGTCGGCTTCTAATCTTTTTGTTTCACAGATACTTTTTTTAAGAATCAGTTTCTAAGAGAAGATGATAGCGCCTGGGAATAGGCTTACGGGAGGGGATGAATGATAAGAGGATGTAATGTAATTTTGAAATTTATAATAATATTTCAATTTATCTTCAATTATACTAATATACATATTGTCAAATTTTGGCCATACATAAAAGTTTTAGTTTAATCAATCAAACCATCTGCGTTACAATTTACATTATCGGCGAAAGCAACATTAGAAAAACAGATCCATTGAATAAACTGATATCAGTAAAGAAACTTCCTTCAATTCCTAAACATTTCCTTCAACTTATTTATTATACCAAAATCAATCCAGATATAAAGGGTGTCTCAGTACCATAGTTTAAAATCTCTAGGATGTGTAAAGTGCACCCAGAAAACGAGTCATAATCACAGAGCATCGTAGCATTCCGGGGGGGTGTAGAACAGTTTCAGAATTTTGGGGAACAGTTTAAATCTTCTGCTGACGATAACCCAAATCTTTCGCCACAAATTATTAACGTGGTTATTTAGCAGATGAATCAAAGAGATTAGTTGGTGGAATAAGTACTATTTAAGTCACTTACGAAACTATAAAAACACTTCTCATTAATAAAGATGGTGATAAAAATAGAATAATTCAAACTCACCTCGATTTGTTTGAAAATATTATGCTAGTAAGACATCTCCACCTATAGCCGTGAATGAAGTTATCATTGAACGCGCCGAAAACTGTCTGCCATCGAAGCCTGTTCTCAACTTTAACTTCTTTAGAAGAAAATATCGAAGCATACGGTTGTGTCTTAGCACTCAAAATTTTACTTGCGTTTTCTGATGACATGTGTAGAAGATGGATTATTCACGCAAAATAAGGAAAAATTTTCTAAGTGGTTATTACTGCACTCCACGATTGCTCACAGAAGAATTAGAATGAGCACTTACTAATTAAAGGGTAAGAAGTGAGAAACCAGTTGATTATATATTTAATTCTACAGCAGCTCTAAATATTAACTCTGAAACTCAAAGTCCTTCAAAGAAATCTTCACCATTTTGAACTACAACTTTTAAACACCATATACGTTCTAAGATGAACTGGAGTTTCACCTTCTTCTGAGATAAATATTCATATATTTTACAATGCATCAAAACGAGCATACAGAGGAGTGCTGTACGTATGTTTTATAGGACAAGATATTACAAAGGTTCGAGAAGTATGCAGGCGTAAGAGACTTTCTCCTCTAAATAAAACTCTTCATCGGCTAGAGCTGTTGGCAATTGCGATTGCAGCTCGTTTGCTCCTCTGCTTCTGTAAGGAAACTAGCTTAGATCCCAGTATAGCGATATTTTGGAGTGACTCCACGGTAGCTCTCCGAGGATATGCTAACTGTTGGAAAACGTTTGTCTGCAATCGAATTACTCAAATCCAGCAATACCCAGCAGTCAGCCCGGTACTGTCATTGCTCAGAAAATCAAAATCCAGCAGATCATCTTCCATACGGTATTTTACTAGCACTCCATCTTAGCGTTGTGGTGGAAAGGAACACCGTTGCTAACACAACGTCGAGATGTTTGGCCTACGAAATCTGTCTCGATGAACCACCATCCATCGGATGAAGCGGAAACAAGGAAAACAGAATTCCACCCTCTGTGTTAACTGTATTTAATCCTCTCATAGATGTTACTCGATTCAGTGATTAGATAAAACTAATTCGTGTGACAGACTGGTTATTCCGCTTCATTCACAATTGTAAATCATAGCAACGTCCATCCTTTGATCTCTCTGCATCTGAACTAAAGAAATCAAAAGAATATTGCATATATTGTGTACAGAAAGAATGTTTCCCTAATGAAATGGAAACTCTACTAAATAATTTAGTATTACATACAAAATCGAAAATTGCTTTGTTGTTGAAAGACAGTCTTTTACGATTAGGAAGCAGACTTGAGTTTGGACCAGTATCTTAGAACCTACAACATCCTCTGTTACCAGATGGTTGTCACCCGTTTATTCACCTTCTGATTCCCTACAGGCATATCCGTGTACATCACTTAGGGGTTCTAATACTCTTTCCGAACTACGCTAATTATTGGATCCTGAGGGCGTCATGCCATTAAATAAAGATGATAATAAATTTTAGTAGATGTGACAATTAAATGGATACTTTGCAAGTGTGTATTCTGTAAACTGTTACAAGTGGAACTGGGTAACCAGACAGAAAATCCACTGCTGGTAGAAAACGTGACACCTTCCAAACCGTTCACTACAAGTGGTATAGATTTAGCTGGTTCTGTCTTAATACGCAGTACCCAAGCCTTGAATACAGCGTTTATGCTATTCACGTGCTCAACCACTCGAGCTTTGCATATGGAGCTCATTTTGGAGCTGACAACTGAGAAGTTCATGATAGCACTTCAGAGGTTTATCGGTCGGCAAAGACTTCCTCTCACCGTTTATAATGGCAATGCCAGCAGCTTTCACAACGCAAAAAAAGAATTGGCCTCTCTTTGGTATAGCATAACGGCTAATACAGAGCAAAATTATGCTACAAACGGCATTAAATGGAAATGTACAGTGCCACGGGCGGCTTGATGGACTTAACTTAGTAGGATTAACTAGTAGGAGATGTCTTAGAAAATTACTTGGTCGTTCGTTGCTGGATAAAGAAGCAGTCTCTCCCATATTATTAGGGATAGAAGCATCCTTGAACAGCAGGTTATTAGTGTATGGTCGATGAAATGACGAAGATCATATGATAGAAGAACAGTTGACTCCTGGTCATTTTCTAACTAATCAGAAACGGACAACATTGCCATCGAAACCTGAATCCGAAAATGCGAAAGTTATAGGATGCAGGAAGATTTGCTGGATACATTTTGAAAGAGATGATCTAAATGAATATCTTCTGGAGCTACGCAGTTATCACCAAATACAAAGTATCCACAAATTATTTCCCATTAGAAAGGAGGTCTGGTACTTTTGCAGGAGTACGTAAGGCCTCGGCATATGTGGAAGAGAGTCCTTGTTCAAAGGGTAATCGAAGGCTGCGACGGAAAATGGCATATCATGCGTACGGCATACTTCTCACAAAGAAGTGACTTGACCGGTGTAGCTGGTCAACTTCTTGAAGTTGACCAGGGTGGGGAGGTTGTCCCAGCCTCTCGATAAACAGTGCTGCTCGTGACGTCAGTCGCGATTTTCCTACGCATGGAGTTTGACATAATTTTTTAATCTGGTAAGACAAAATTGTAAGAATGAAATATTTAAGTTCATAATAGTTGTATGTATAATTACGAAAATAAAATGCGTATATAAACGCAATATCCCCGAATGCTACTTCGATGCTGCAACCTATGGACCAGGACGTTATCAGAACCTTGAAGTGTCACTACAGGAAGCAGCACTTTTTAAGCATTTTTTGGAGAACTATAACAATTAATTATAAAGTCTCATTTTTTGGTAGAATGCTTCCTCTGGAGAGGTATTGTTGCAAAATCAACACTCCGAAGACGTTTTCCATACGCTGACGTAGAAAACGACTTTGAAGAGGAAGATAAAAACGAGAATTATCTTACCCCTAAGCGGACAGAAAAAAATTGCTTCCCTAAAATTTCTGGATATAATATGGACTTTTTTCAGTCATGCGATGATAATGCTGTTACACGCGAAAATCCTAATGATGAAAACATCGTGATAGATATTGAAATGAGAAATGGTGACATCAAAGATTCTTCTTCTGATACACTACGAAACTGTTGAGGAAACGTAACAGTAAAAAATGAACAACTCTTTGCCATAACCTATACCAAGATTGCGATACCATCATTTTATTCACACAAACTGTAGAACCAATTTCACCGAGCCAAGTCTTAATTTTTTAACAAAAAGGAAACATTTTCCTGCTATCTGCATCGCGGGAGCAGAAATTTACAAATTATTTCGGCACTTAGGAGTAAGCAAATGTTAAATTCACCGACGAGGCTTTGTTATTCATTTTTAGAGTGTTTATATTTTCATGAATAAAATAATTGTTTATAGTTAAAAATGTGAAATTCGAGGAGAACGTCTTATGCCACGGTAAGTAATTTATCGCGAAAGAATATGAACGTATAGTGAAAACTGGAAACAAACGACCACTTTTAGTAGATGTGACAATATTAATATTTTTTTGCTTCATTACTCAGTTTTTAAACATCTTTGTGAGATAATCCATATTTCCTATTAGAAATGATATAGCGAACCAAACTTCCGGTACCCTGAATTTTGTTATAGCAGGATGCAACCGTATGCATAATTTGTAAAATGAGAATTCCAGAGCCAATACTTCCGAACCCTAAGAGCGTTATGAGGACATTCTGTACACGAATGAAATGTTAATTGACACTGTACGTATATCAATTTTCAGGTAATCAGCTTTTCAAACACTGGGCAAATTTACACCTTGATATATCGTAGTATCTTTAGAGCTATCTGTTTGGGCAGAATCGCAATGATCTGCAGATCTGAGCGATTCTGCGCAGTACAAGCATCATTGGAGATATGCGCAAGTAGCATCTCAAAATTTGGTATGCAAAACTAACTCCAATCGAAATATTGGATGATACTCAAAACTTACAAACCTCTATAAATAGCCGAGATATCGATTAAAGAAAGATAGCACATGCCCTTTTTTAAATACATCGATTTTGCTTTCAGCAATAATACTAGACAAATTTTAAGTTCGAAAATTTTTTAATTTTAGGCGCATATTTTGCATATACTGCTGAAAGTTGCATCAAATTCAAAAGGATAAAGATGATTCTGATATAACCACAAACTTTGTCCCCAAAGCATCTGGAAGTGAGGAAAAGAAGAAGGCAAAAAACTTTTAATCGAATAATAACTACTAATCAAAGTACATTAATATGGATGCCCACTAACTAATGGAATTTGATGTTCCTATTTATGTATATCCATTCAATAAAAAATGGTTTCATAAAATATTTATTAAATGCATGATTTTTAGTGTACGAGTTGAAGAGTTTACATGCAATAAATAAGATGATATTTTGCTTGATTTATAAATAGACGTAATTAATAAATTTCTTGCTTTGGAAAATATACAAATTTTTGAAGCCTGGCCATTTTTTAAGGGGTAGGTTACACTAAGAAACAGCCGAATAATCAGTTAGTCATCAGCTGCGCTTCTTAAAACTACTTTGCTGATTCTATAAGGTATTACTAGCATTTCATGTGGCATATAATTTTGACAACAGAAAGTTTCTGGATCGAAATTTGACGGTAGAAAGTGTCAATTTCTTCAGTCTTCATGTTCTTCTACGCTTTCATAGAACGAAGCAAGAGACCTAGTTGAAATTGCTGACTCTGAGAGCAATAAATCTTCCTAAATATTACCAGTTTACATTTTACTCATAATTCTAATAGCTATTGCCAGTCTCCTGAGTGCAAATATTTACCTTTTAAATTATAAAAATGCATTGCAATAAAGTCTTAACTGCTATTTATCGATATAATAAACAGAGAAATTTAAAAATAACTACACATGCATCATTCTTGATTATTATCTTTATTTTATTTTTAATTATTATACCTATTTGATATGATTTTTTATTGTAAAAAACTCATAACTTTACAAATATTTACTTTTTTCTGTCATAATAAAAAAGCTTTCTGTTGGATTTCAGACGACATATAGTTATTGTTCTATTCATACTTTCACTTAATTTTGTTTACTTAATAATTTTGGCCGCTAATAATTATTGTTAGTTTTGTTTCTTCGAAGTGGCAACAAAATAACTTATGGAATTAGCAAATATATGTGCGTGTAGGAAGTATGTTATTTATGTTTTGTTATTTACATGAGCGATGTTTTAGTGAAAATCCAAAATTATTTTCAGCAATAAATGAATACTTTAGAATATGTTTACTAGTCTCTAGAGTCCGTGATACGCTGGTAACGTAATAGTTAGTTTATCTTAGACGCGTAAGAGAACACTTTCTAATATGATCTAACCTTGAGAACTATGTACACCGCGGAAAAAAAAATCTGAAAGCTTTCAGATTTTATATTACGCCCAAAGGGTTTTTTTTAACTTTTTGTCTGTTGCCTTTATTTATTAAATATTATGTTCTTCGTACACAAACCATAATATTCAATTCAAGAGCAATATCACAAAATACTTAATAGAGGATATTTTTAGAATTTTCGATACACACTCTCGCGCGTTGGAGATATAAATGTTTTCTCCCGTATAGTGTTGCCATTGCTCGCTTTGAAATCGTTGAGTTTCTTAAACTCATAAATGCTTTACAAAATATGAAATCTAAAAAAAAAAAAAGTTCTGAAAACCTTCAGATTTTACATTACGCCAAAAAGGCCGTTTGTTTAACGTTTTATTTATTAAATATCATGTTCTTCGCAAACTGCCTTTTTGGGCTAAAAAAGGGGGGGAGGCAGATCTAGTAAGCTTAACGAAGGTGATGATAATAGCTGTTTACAGATCAATCGTAAGTGTTCGCATTTCGTAATTCAGTATTCAGTGGAAACTAAACGAAATGCCCAACAACTATATTGTTGCGTTTTACGGGTTCGTGGATTTGAGAGTACCCGATGAAAACACGATGCAGAACAATAAAAAGCACAATTTATTTACAAGAATCACTATTTACAGCACAGTTCCAAAATTACCTTTAAAAGCGTCGAAAATCTACAATAAATACGCTGAAACAATCAGTAACACAGCTTCAGGCTATAACTGTAAAGGCAGCTTCACGGCAACACTAAACTTATAATAAACACCGTGGAACAATCACCAATACACTGTCAAGCTATACTGTAAAGGCAAAGCACTATCTCGATCGCTTTCCGTTCACAAAACTCTTGCGTAGCTTAGCACTTACAGTAAGCAGCTATTCTCACAATTCTCACAATGCAGCGATTCTCACAATGCCGGCTCTCAGAAACGCAAGGGTTTATATAGCTTTTCCTTAGGTTCCACAGGTTTCGAGAAATATCTCGACAGGAAGTTATTCTAGAAGCTTCCTGATTGGACCATGGGATATCGCCGATTTGTTCGCCAAATGGGCGATAAAGTCGCCAATCTGGCAACCCTACCATACACTATTTTATACCAACCCTAGTGCTATGCCGGAAAGCTTACATACAGGTGCAACCGCCGAATTTTTCGCAACAATATTTTTAAATTTTTGATTTTTTTTCTTTTAGCGGATTGACTGATTATGGCAAAGCAAAAGAAAGGACGGGATGCCTTCGCGAGGGATTTTCAAAGGGAAACTAGCTCGTATCCACGTTACGCATGAGGGGAACTGTGAAAATACCCTTGCAGCTAGCCCCCTCACCCCGATCCGAACTCATGTCAAACTAAAAGTATTCAGTAACTGTCCTGCTTGGCCACCTATGGGTCTTTTACGCAGAGGGTTTCTTTTGAAATTTAAAAACTTACAGTATAAAACTGTGAGCAAAAATATTATTATATCTTTTTGATTAAATACTTTATTTATTAAGTGTAGAAATGCATACGAAGATGCAAGGAGTGATATTTAAATTAATCTTTCTACTTCGTTCGTTTAAAATCAGTGAAACACAAATTTCAGAAATGTTTATAAAACGCTTTGGATACATATAATATACAATGTACGTCCAGAAAGTAAGTTCCGTTTGGTAATAAAAGTAAATTGTGTACAGCTACAGAAAAGTTATTTATTGCACAAAATTCAACAACTCTTAAACTACTTTTCCACATAACTGCCGAAATATTGCAGGCATTTGTCATAGCGTGGCACAAGTTTTTGTATACCTTCTTCATAGAAATTTGCCGCCTGTGTCTTCAACCAGTTGGAAACAGTTTCTTTCAGCTCGTCGTCATTGTTAAAGTGTTGACCGCCAAGGAAAGACTTAAGATGTAAGAACAGATGAAAGTCGCTAGGAGCGAGGTCAGGGCTGTACGGAGGATGGTCAAACACGTCCCAGCCAAATCCCTGTAGGAGGTTTTTCGTCACATTTGCAGTGTGTGGTCGTGCGTTGTCGTGAAGAAAAACAACACCTTTTGACAGCAATCCTCGGCGCTTATTCTGAATTGCACGGCGCAATTTCCGAAGTGTCTCGCAATAAGCATCTGCTCTGATTGTTTGACCACGCGGTAAGAAATTAATGAGTAAGATGCCTTTCCAGTCCCAGAACACTGTGCACATCATTTTTCGAGGTGTCAAGATTTGCTTCGGCTTAACCTTTGCTGGGGATGAAGTGTGCCTCCATTCCATTGATTGCCGCTTACTTTCAGGGGTGTCGTAAGAAACCCAAGTTTCATCTCCTGTGACTATCTGTGTCAGAAATTCTTCACCGCTTTCAGCATAACGGGTCAAAAACTGAAGTGCACTACCCATCCGTTTTGTTTTGTGTTGCTCAGTAAGAATCTTTGGTACCCAACGTGAGCAAAGTTTACGAAATTTCAGTTTTTCGGTAACAATTTCATGCATTAGTGATCGTGAAATTTGGGGAAATTCCATAGCGAGAGCACTAATTGTAAACCTTCGGTTTTCATGGATCTTGTCATCAATCGCGTGAACCAGTTCTTCTGTAACCAAAGATGGACGCCCACTTCGTTCTTCATCGTGCGCATCACTACGTCCGTCATTGAACTTTCGGACCCATCTTCTCACCATTGAATCACTCATCGCTTTTGGTCCGTAAACATCGCAAATTTGCCGATAAATTTCACTAGGTTTCACTTTCCTCGCATTCAGAAAACGAATCACAGATCTGATTTCACAAGCGGCGGGATTTTCAATCAACACCGACATTGTAAACAAGCACAACAAAGCGTACGTGACTGACAGCGATCTCCAAATGGCGCGCGTTTCTTCTCCTTGATACAGAGCGTCTACTGCGCATGTGCGGAACTGCGATCGCAGAGCTGCAGCGGAGATAAATTGAAACGGAACTTACTTTCTGGACGTGCCTCGTATGTATATATAGAGAGAGAGAGCATATATGCATATCTTGAGAGAAAATTTAATCAATAACCAAACAGACAGCCTCTATTATTAAGTAACGAAGAATCTGCATGTAGTTACGCGTGTTTTGCAAAAACTGCGACACCAAGAGCCACCAAATTTTAAACTCACGTAGTCTTAATTTTAAGAATCAGTTAATCACGCATAGTCTCCTACCCAAATATATGCACTTCAAAGCCCAAAATATGAATTTTGAATTTGACTTTTATTTATATTATATTTTGTGCCAATTTAATGAACTTATGATTAACAAAATCAGCGATTTAAAAGCAATGTGTTGCCACTGCTCAAAATAAAATATTTTTGTCTTTCGTACGTTTGCCTGTTACCGTTCGTCAAAGTGTAAGATATTTATCTTAAATCCATAACATAAACCTGTCTGAAATTTAATCGAATCTGTCGAAATATCCGAGGCGACTCCTTGAGAATCAGAAGCCTTCATATTAGCTTTTGATCATTGGTGACGCTAAGATCGGTGTTTTAGCGCAAAGGCGGAATATTTTCTTTATCACCGCCAGGCTAAAAGCTTTTAGAACGCTTTTGTTATTCTTTGATTCAATTTACAAAGATCAACAAACGACTTTTCCTTTTGAAATCACTCGACCTAAAATTTTATCAACAAAATCGACTATTGAAAGTAATGCTTAGCGACTGCCAAAAATAAAATATTTCTATCTTCCACGCGCCAGTGTGTTGCCTTTCAGCAAAGGGGAAGATATTTAACTTTCGAATTGAATTCGCTTGCACAGATTAAGAAACCAAGCGGTTTAAAAGAAATAACCGAAATTTTTAATAGTATATATGTTACTGTGAAAGACCGAAATTGGAGAATGTCGACTTTCACCGGAGAATGTCAACATTCACCAAATACGTCGGTGAAAGATCGAATACAACATTGCATTCTTGTACATTCGGACCCTCACCGGTGTATGTCGACAATCACAGATATGCTCTGGTGTAGGTCGAAAAGAGAGGCGACCGGCTGTTTCCGATAAATGCAGTTGTAAAAGCAAGGGCCTCTTCTGCAATTCAAAGTCTCATAATAGTTT
Source organism: Stegodyphus mimosarum (assembly GCA_000611955.2). Lineage (NCBI taxonomy): Eukaryota > Metazoa > Arthropoda > Arachnida > Araneae > Eresidae > Stegodyphus > Stegodyphus mimosarum. The sequence continues at coordinate 22,327 of KK117626.1, forward strand.
AAGTTGGTGCAATTAATCAGTTTTGAATCACATAATTTAGTAAGTTTTTTATTACTATTATTTTATTTTCTCCTTTACTACGTACTGTATAATTAAGTAAGTTTTTTAACTTCTATTATTTTCCTTTGTCATTTTCAATGTATTGTGTGTTTTAAGTACTTGTGTGTTTTTTCGCGACTGAATTACGGAGAAGAAAATATAATATTCTCATATATTCAACATTCACCATTAGTACATGGTGAATGTCGACATTCACTGGTGTAAGTCAGAAATAAGAGTATTTGGAAAATATTTCGGACATACACCAAGCGACTATGTGAATGTTGACATTCACCGGTGAAAGTCAACATTCTCCAGATTTCGGTTTTTCACCGTAACATATATATATATATATATATATATATATATGTGTGTGTGTGTGTGTGTGTGTGTGTGTGTGTGTGTGTGTGTATGTAATTCATAAACACATAACATGTACGCATAAGCACATTTGCTACGTTTAAGTACAATTTGGGTGTTGATCAAAGTTTTATTTTCCCACTTTTGTTGATTTTAATGCCTCTTGCTTAACGTTTGCAAGCCAGTGTTTTTCAAAATATCTGAAGCAACGAAATACGCTTTTCCATATTTCACACTCCATGCCTAACTGTTAAACAATAAGATGCTATTATGCAATGAAAAATAAAATACTTTAAAATACATTTCTTCGTTCCAGGCTCTTCTAGAGTATAGTTATAAGTAGTTAGGTTAGAGAAACTTGCAGTGAGCTGCAGTATTCATTACAGCTCATTTTATAATTTCTGTTGCATCTAAAGTCTAGACTCATTGGTCTAAACGATAGGTCTCACTGGCTTGACTAAAGTAATCAAAAAATCAATACTTTTGCTTTATTATTAAAATAGCTAAATATTTTTATGAAATTATGCTATGTAAACCCATGAAATTGCGCTAATTAAACTACTAAAATCATCATATATTTTTCTTTTCTATAAACCCTGCTTTATGTAGATGCAAGCGGATAGTACACACACTCACCAATGAATTAGAAACCTTTGAGATTTTCATTTGAATGCGTGGTAGGGATGAAGTATGCAAATTGATTTTATGACGTTGTTTACACGTAGTTAGGATGCTAGTATAAGTAAGGTGTAAGAGAGCTTTTCATGATGAATGAAGTAAAATGGGAAAAACGGACAGATCTTTCACCATTTGAAAAAAGGGCTTATTGTTGGTGCCTGTTTAGCAGGGACAGGGATTTCGAAGATAGAAAATCTCATTGGGTTCTCAAAAGCAGCCATATCAAAGGTTTTCAAAAGTTGGAACCAGAACGAACCAGATATTAAATCAGCTGGAAACAGCTGGAACTAAATATCAAAGGTTTTCAAACCTCGAACCACAGTTGCTCCTTTTCTAAAAGAAGCAACTGTGGTTCGAGAGCAGTTTTCCAAGAAAATGACTGGCGTCGTCTCCGACGAATTATACGGCAGAACAGGACTTTACTTTGCTTCAGCTGACACAGATCGTCAACCAAGGCTGTTCCCAACAGATTTCAGCTCGAACCATGCGCAGAGAATTGCAGAGGATAGGAATGCATAGTCGAGTGTCTGTGAGCAAACCACTCATTTCAGCCCGACATGAAAGAATTTATTTGCAGGGGTGTCTGGAAAGAACAGGCTAGACATCTGAGGCTTGGAAACGGGTGATATGATCGGATGAATCATGTTACACCTTATTTTTCACTGATGGAAGACGCCGAATTTGGTGACAACCCCATGAAGCCATGTATCCATTTTGTCTTTCTGGCACTGTGTAAGGGTCTGGGAGGAATATCATGAGATGGGGCATGTCCTGCTGGCATGGAATTGGTGCTCTGGTGTTCCTCGACGGTAAACAAACAGCCATGAGATACCTAAATATACTGGCAAATCAAGTGCACCCCCCATTATGGTAAAAACCCTAATGGCGACGGACACTTCATGGACAATAACGCAACTATACATTATGCAAGAAGTGTTCAAAATTGGTTCACTGAAGACCAGTCTGACTTCCAACACCTTACCTGGCCACCGCATAGCCCGGATTTTAACCCCATATAAAATGTGTGGGATAGGATAGAAAGACGCATCCGACAGCTCTCTCCTCTTCCATCTAATTTACAGGATCTAAAAAGCTGCACAGAAAATTCATGGATGTAAATGCACACCAGAACCATGTAGACCCGATGCCCAAGCGAATCAAGCAGTTATCCGTGCAAAAGATGGTCCAATAAAATATTGATCTTGATTTCTATTTCGTTGGCCAGTGTGCGTATCATAAAAAAACAATGATCATGCGATTTTCAAAAATGAATTTAATAAATATTGCAATTTTCTTTAGAATAAGTTTAAAAAATGATAACACACTTATTTTTATTTCTTTACAATTACACCTTACTACACTATCATCAAACACATAAGAGGCGGTGTCGGGTGCACTCAACGATTGTATAAACATAATTTTTCAGGTTTCGGTAGTACTGTATTTTTAAGTTTATGTTTAGAATAAAACCGAAAATGGAAATACGCCATGTTTTCGAACTGAGGTAGGGATCGCTTGCTTTATTTTAATTGCATATTCCTTTTTTAAGTCTTTCTACTGGAGAGCCGACTGACTAAGTGAAATTCAGATAGCGTCTTGCAACAGACAGTTTGTTCCTGGATTACGGTATATTGCGTGCGCAGCCTGAATTGTACCAAATATGTCAACCAGTTTAAATGATTACAAACACTGAAGAAGAAAAATGTATTTTTCCTTAACTGCTTCTTATAAGAACGCACTTTAAAACAAATATCCTTAATTTGTTTCTTAAACTTTCAAGGCTATGACTTGGAATTTATTAGGATACAGATAGATAAAAAGATTTTGAATTAATACAAAAACGTAAAGAACATAATAAGCTGAAAAATGAGCTGAGCTCCTTGAAATATTTCTTTGAAGTTTATGATAAATTACGTTACATTTTTATTTATATCAAAAGTAAAGTAATGATTCACATAAGCTATATATGAAATTTTCGTGTTATTAAGATTCTTTGTATTTATGTACAGTATTTTACACAACATAGCGAATAAAATGAAATAAAAGTAATTAGAAGCTGTAAGTTTATATAGAATAAAATATAAAAGCAGTGTAATGTACTTTAAACTAATCAGATATATTTACAAAGCTAAAATGGGCAGAAGCTTTCAGCTGATTTCAAAATCATTTAAAAGAAGAAAAACTGCAAAAAATACAAATAACTTTTTTATGAAAATATGAAATTAATTTTTAGAAAAGCTATGAAAAATTAATTCATTTTTAATTAGTCTAAAACTTAATCGCTTGTTCTTTCAATCATTTTCAAGCTATCCGAACAAATCAGTTCATTCGTTCTTTTACATCCTGTTTCTCAAAATATTAAATAACTGAAAAAATCCCTTTCGATTTTTTTTATTATGGTAGAGCATTACAGGGCTATTTGCCCAAGGGGATGGATGCCTTCACTGAATACTTTCTACGGAAATTAGCTCGTATCCACGTTACATATGGAAAAATCTAAGAAAACGCCCATGCAGCCACCCCGTTCGCCGAGATTCGAACTCTAGACCGAACAACCAGCGTTCGGCTGCTTGGGGCTTATTTACTTGCGGGGGGGCATCCGCAAAAAGATCTTTTTTGAATACATCAACTAAAAATTTTAGTATCATGTATATTTTTTAAAAAATAAATTAAAGTTACTCTAGAATATTTAAAATTGCCTTGAGTTCAATAAATATTTAGAAAAACCGAACAATAAATTAAGGTATTTGCAATTCAATATTTTTCTGCAAACGTTAACATTTAACGAAATAAATCTTAGGCTTACCAAAAAAACTGAAAGAAAGACAAAAGAAATAAGTATTTTGTTATTTATTCTCCAATTTAGCTTAATTTATTCTTAATATACTTTTATCTAGGAATAAACGGAAAAGAAGGAGCTCAAAAATATACCGACTGACGACACATTCTGTTTTTATTTTTATATGAGAAAGAACTGATATTTTATCAATTGATTTTATCACAACCTACATATTAATACAAACTATTATTCTGCACATATTAGCGAACTATTAGCACATATAAGCACATATTAGCAGACTATTGGCACATATAAGCACATATTAGCAGACTATTAGCACATATAAGCACATATTAGCAGACTATTAGCACATAATAAGCGCATGTTAGCAGACTAGAGAGTGATGCAATTACCTTTGCATTGCTCTTGATGGGATTTTCAAACGTTTAACAAACGTGTTTCATAATGTGAAAGTGCTAATTTTTGTATATCATTTGTTTGGTATTGGAATTTCATTAATTCCGATTAATCGATTTTAAGAATACCTAATAATTCCGGCGGCCCACCAGCGGCCGAGCGGTAAAGACGCTGAACACTGGTAGTTCGGTCCGAGGTTCGAATCCCGCGAACGGGCTGGCTGCATGGGCGTTTTCGTGATTTTCCCAATGTGTAACGTGTATACGAGCCAGTTTCCCTTAGAAAGTGCTCCACGAAAGCATCCCTCCCTTTAGGCAGATAGCCCTCGTGTACTTTGCCATAATTGAATAACCTAACCTAACCTAACCTAATAATTCCGATGCCACAGGGATTATTACCTTAAAAAAATAAAATAACTTTATAACGTTTGGCAACAGCGATTTTAAAAAGTGCATGATGGATGCAACATCTAGCGCTGTAAAACTAAATTCTCATATTGGCGGTATAATATATTTCTTAGATATTAAAAATATCTACAGAGTAAGAGAAAACCATAAATTCGGATAAAATATTTTATATCCGTTATTTCCGATCCCGATTGAAGGTAACCTTTCCAATCATATGACGTTGCTTTGGTTCTCTGTCCAAGCCCATTTATTTCACGGCTACAGCCTCTTTTCAGAAGAGTCTGAGAAGCATTTACAGGATCAAAACCTATACTAATGCTGAGTCTGCGTCAGCTTTCACAATAAAGGAAGAGTGACATTTTGATTTTTAATCAAAAGTCAGTTTAAAAGATTTAATCATCCTTTCTACCACAAGTCTAGACAAAGTTAAAGCAAAAATATCCAAATGTTAAATATCAGAACAGTCCTTGTTGGCCATCATTCTATTCTTTTAAACTTCTAGGCACTATGTGAAGGAATATTCATCAAATTGGAATTTGATGAAATATCTAGAACGGAAGAGAATGAAATCCGAGTGCATTTAAATGGTAGTATTTTATTGTCCTTGCTTGAATATCTTTAGCCTGTAACTCAGAAATAATTCGCAGTATGTTCTCTTAGTGAATATTATTTGCTCAAAACTCAAAGGAAGTTTTTATTTGCTCAAAACTCAGAGGAAGGCAGTAAACAAAATGATTTTCGTATGCAACGCGAGGAAATTTACTTTAACTTACAGCATGGAAGCATTATCAACAATTTCATTTTACTACAAGTAACAATTAAAAATTAATGGTAAAGCAGGAAACGTAAGAATCTGCTTCCTTTTTCGCTTTTTACTGGCTGTTCATTAAAGTGAGTTTAACCAGGAAGTTTTCAAGTTGGTTTCTCAGTAAAAGCTGATGAAAAATGTTAGACTAATTTTATTAGTTTCTATCGATATTTACGATATATGTGTCAAGATATGGCAAACTTACAAAATGATTTATTGTAGCTCCAATTTAGTATTATCGTACTTACAGGCACAGTTTTTTCCCTTTTTTCTTTAGTTTTAACACCTGAAAATCGAAAGGAGAAATATACTCAGTATATATTAGTTGTGATACAAGGAATGAAGGAAAATGTTAATCGATTAAAAAGCGTATCTGAACTTGACGTAAGTAATTTTATTGTTGGTTATTGTTGGTTGAATGTGATTTTTATTATTTTTTTCATTTTCAGACTTTATATTATTATCAATCTTTTGAACTACAGGGGACAACAAAATTTCTTTTTAAGCAATGTAATCGAAATTCCGGTACTCATATTCAAGTAAAAAATAAGAAACAAAAGTCTAGGACTATCCAGAGTCAATGATGGGAAACTTTTATAACGTAACCTTTGAGTGTTCAGGCTTGACAACATCAGTTAGTTTAGTCCTGAGCACGTTTGTCAGTCGTCCATACTGGAACTGTTGCAATTTTAAATCTTCTATACAGGATTTCAGGTTTGGGCTGGTAGTGGAATCCTTCAGTATTTCAGACCAGATTGGCAGGAAAAACGCTCCCATATCATAAGAACCAAGAATACAGAAGAGTCTTGTCAAGACAGCTTCTTGACAGGCAGAGCTGTGACAAAGGTGAGACAAGTAAGGGTCTTTGCCCAGGGAAACGGCAAAGAGGGGTGCCAAATTAGCTGAAGAATTCTAGAAATGCATTTAAAAAATAAATTATAATCCTTATACTTCAATTTTGAAACATATCGAGAAGCACCGTATTTTGGAACTAACAGACGCAACTGGCATTTGTCTGGTTAAGCCTTAACCGATACTGTGGAATATTGTCCTAAGGCGGAGGGATTTGATTAGTTTTTTTTAACGCGCAAGCAAACTTCAGATAAGGTTAAAAAAACTGAAAACAGTCGAAGCATGTGCAGCAGCATCTAGCTGCTCAAAGAAGAACATTCTTTCCGATGCCAATGTTTGCTGCTGTCGAGCTCGTGACTTAGTACTTATTCTTCTGCAAAATTTAGGAGTATTTCTGCTGCTTTAAAAATTAAGTTCAGAATATCCGCTGATGGCTTGACTTTCCTTACTTATTTTCACAGAAAAATTATTTTCCTCATGATAATCGTTAAATTCATGATTGATTGCATGTTTCCATCAACTTGCGTTACTTCTGATGTACCATCCTAAGCATCACTATAATTCCTTCCGTTCTATCTGGTTATGATTTTTTATTCAAAATTCATGGTCAGCACGGGCAAATTTTTGTCTATCATTCGAATCTGTCTTTCTATCTCCTTCTCTTGTTTTAGCGGTTTTGGAAGGTTCTTGACGTATTCAGTACATCCCCTGTAACTGTCCACGTGGGATCATCGGCAATATAGACAGATAGGATTTTCTTCTTTGTTCACAATGCATTCAGCAGTTCTCTAGTTTAAACTACATTCCGCACATCCTGTAGTATTGAAGCACAGATGCTGTGTGTGGCTCGATTTCTCCATATACAGCACTGTATGGGCTCATTTTTCGTCGGTTTGAATTCATCTATATATTACATTCATGCCTAGAATGTTGTTTTGCAGTTTAAATGGATTTTCCTGCTCCATTTCTCTTAAGAAGATGTATCGGCAGTGTTTCAGTGGTATCTTCATTTTTCTTCGAAAACTGCTTCATCCATATGATGGGCTTATAATAATAACGAAAAATTAAACGAATAATTTAATACATTGATGGACAATTGCTAAGGATGGATGACAGTAACAGCGATAGCAACCGCAAAATGGAAGGCAAAGGGAAATGTGGAAATTAACATAGGTGTTGGGTACAGCAAGATATGTTGCCCATAAGCAAATTTTGGACTTCTGAAGTTGTCACGTTGCGCATTTGTTAAACGAAAGCTAATGAACAAAGAAGATGGTGTATGTATAATACCATTCATAAAAACTACGATTTTTGATCCCGAGAGCAATAACAAAAAATATATCCCTTGCAAAAACTTAACATTACATGGTTCGTATGATGGTTAATAGATCATATGTCCCCCAGATGATGAAATGTCCGTACAACGCCTAGGCATGCTGAGTATCAAATTATGGATCTTGGGGCAGATTACTCCAATCAGCAAATCTGCTCTCCAAAGTTTCGGTACCCATGTAGGAGGTGATTGACGAGCTGCAATTCGCCGGCCAGTCATGTTCCACACATGCTCTATCGTTTTCACGTCAGGTGAGAATGCTGGCCATTCTACCTACTCCTCAAATTGAAGGCATTCCTTTACAATGTTTGGTATTCCTTTACAATGTTTGGATGGGCGTTGTCATCCATAAACAGAAATTCTGAGCTCATGGCATCCCTAAACAAACGTACATGTTGTTCCAGAATAATGTTCCGATAAATTTGGTCTGTCATGGTTTCCATCAGCCCAGTATAATCTCTGGAGCCCAGTATAATACCACTCCAAACAAGCAATACTGCACCACCGTAATTGTTTCGTTCAATTGATGTGGTCTTGGTGGTAGCGTGTAGCTGGAGTTCTATATATGAAAGTCCGACGTTAATCAGACTGCAAGCTAAACCTGGACTCGTCGCGACAAGCCCACTATATCAATGTCCACATTGTGTGTTCTCTACTCCAGGCAGGCTAACCGCTGGCGATATGAGTTGCCGTGAGCGAAACTCATCCGACAGGCCTGTGAGTGTAAAGGCCAGTCAGTTCCAAACATCTGTACACTGTTTGCCTTGAAACTGCCGTACCCATGGCTGAAGATATCTGACGAGACAGGTCTGATGCTGTACTCTATCTGCTTCTTTTGGCAGTTACTGCCAAATACCGATCGTCATTCGGCGTTGTGACTCGGGGGACGACTTGTACTGTAACGTCTACTGAGATTTCCATCTTTTGGAATCGTAGCTAAAGCCTAGAGATGACACTTTGGGCTATTCCAAGTTCCTCGGATACTTTCATCTGAGTACTCCCACATTCCAGGCGGCCAATAATTCTACTACGTAAAACAGTATCCACATGGCGTTCTCTGTATTATAACTATTCAGTTGTGGTACTAAGCGGCTTACAGAACGCTTGAGAACATTTTTACATCGTTGCTACCTTTCTTATATACACTTCTCTTACACTCTCTTCATGTGATGTACTATCGGCATCATCTCATGGCTTCCTGAACTTTGCATATTATTCTTGAAGATGCATGCGTTAATTCTTACCTGTAGATTCTAAATTATCCTTAATTTATGGACATGAGTGTATTATAACTACATTAATGAGTATCTACAGCGGATTACCGTCTTGTTCAGTCAATAACAAGCAGATTAAATTTTTAAAATAAATTAAATATTTTATTTATTGCAGAATGGTAAGTTTCTAAGAGACTGTTATGCGCAATGACGAGTTGAAGACTACTTAAAATCTTTTATTTCGTGCAGTAGCATTTGCCGACAGATACTTCTACTTTTCGTTTATGTTCTCCATTAATTTCTGAAGCATGATCGTGCATATAGATTTTATTTTCCGAGAATAATATTTTATATCTTACGTAAAATAATGCTCTCAAGGTGCAATAAACTGCGGGTGCTAATAAATATAATTTTAATTGCAATTTAATTGCAATTAATACACGTACAATATAATTCCATAGGCAGTTATAATTATATTGTTATCGTAAATGTAACATGATTATAATCACAAATCGTGCAATTACAATTAGATTGTAACTCAATCAGTTGCTATTGTAATTAAATTAACTGCGATTACAATTAAATTGTTATTGTACTATTTATAACTCGAATTATATTGTAATTGATTCATTCGTAACTGCAATTACATTTTGACTGAAGGATTTCGAATTATAATTGCATTGTAATTGCTTTAATTGCATTTGCAGTTAGTACAATAGCCCTGTAATTCAATTATTGTAATTATTTTGCAATTTAATAATGCCTAACCCTGTTTCACACTTTACGTTTTAGAAGGCGCAAACAAAGAAAGTCCCGTACAGCCAGCCCCTATTATAGCCCCCACAAGTAGGAGGTAGAAGACTGGCTTGAAGCCCAGTCGGACGAGCTGGTTGCAGAAATGTTTCCGTGATTTTCCTAATGTGGAATGTAAATGCAATGGGAATTTCTTCAGAAAGGCATCCATTAAGGCATATTAAACAAACAAACTAGCCTCTTCAACAGCTGAAAGCCGAATTCGAAACGAACTAGTGTTATTAAGGCACTGGTAGACCTAAAGCTATTGAAGGCAATTCTTTATTACAATAAAAAATCTTGTAGCTGATTCGAGACTTTCTCTTTGCTTCTTACTGGCAATAAAACGGTATTACGTGATTTCTAACTTAAGTGCTCAATTACTAAACCATTTAGTCAGTAAAAGACCCTACCACACTTGATTGTGCGGAGTAATATACTTGATGTAATGTTTAAGGTATAATAAAGTTTACAGCTGAACACGTTATCTTGTTTAATTGGAGTTACAAACTATGGTTAACATCAATATAAGACAAAATTTCTTTACATGCCTCTTCGGATATTACTTGGTGAAATAAAAGCATGTCATATTTAAACTAGTTATATTTATTTTCAAAAATGTATCCCAAGATTACTCATATGATGCTCAAACATAAAGAATTTATGCGGAAGATATTCCGATCATCTTTAACATCAATTTCGATGGTACGAACCGACTGTCTGGACCGTTGTCAAAATGATTAATGCATTTCAATTCAAATTCCAATCACCTCTCACCCATTTTAACAGATTTTCTGTTTCTCAAGAAAGCATTCTGCGAGAAATTCTAAAGACTTTGAAGGAAAAAATACTTTGCAGGAAAACGAGAGTAGCGGGAATCGAATTTACACTTGTCTGATACGAATTGAATTACGTTTTATTGAACCAGACAGGCCGCCGTAGAGATATTAAAACGAGATTAGAAAACCTGAAGAAACGGCAATATTCAACACCTAAATCGAAACAGAATTTTTCCGGAAAACTATCCTATTTCAAAACAATGCTTCAATGCATGGAAATAATTTCCAAGGGAATAAAATAAGAAATAATGAATAAAGAAATTTATAAAAAAGCTGTTCTATCGTCTTCCACTGGACTCTGTGAAGCACATTAAGTGCTGCCTGAGACCAGTTTAATTTCCAGTGTAAGAATAAAAGAAATTTGCAATTAAATAATCACATTTTTATTGCTTCTTAATTCACTTCAAATAGGTTGAAGGACAGCCACTTCATTAACGCACACGAGAGTCTTTTTAGTTCTTCATTTGTTGCGATCTACTTTTTTTTTTTAATTTCGACTGAAAGAACCGCATAAATAATTCTAACAACTTACAAAGTCTGAATTTTGGAGCGCTTTGGTAATAAATTCGATACAAATGCAATTTTTCTAGCTCTGGGAGAGTAAACAAACTCAATATGAAGCATAAAGAATGAAAAAGAATTTACTTAACAATGAATGTACAGAAATAACTTCTTTGGTTTTTTTTAACTCTTCTAAGGTGTGTTATTTTCGCTCAGTTGTAGAGACATTAGGTATTTTGAAGTTGGTAACGTGAAATATGAGCAGTGCTATCGCCGGGATTCGAACTTCGGACCTTTCGAATACTCTTTGAGTGTGCTGACCGTTACACCATGAAGGCATGCTGAATAGAGGGAGGAAATACCTTATATACTCCCCCTTTTAAAGGGCGACCGGGGATTAGGTGACCCAATCGCCAAATCCTGGTGGTGGAGAATCATCATCCACAACATTTTAGTTCGGGCGCCACTGTAGAGACATTAGTTTTTTTTTACTCGGGAAATGTGAAAAATGAGCAATAAACTCGCAGCTACTTGAATCTCGGACTTCTCGAACATGCGCCGAGTGTTGTGACCGTTATACCACGACGGGATGCGTAAAGGAGGGAGAAAGAACTTTATGTAGTGAGTCCTGTGTTCTGTCAAAAAGGAGAGTTGCTATTGGTTAATGAACACAATGAAGTTTATTTTCCATATTATAAAAGTACATTACTTAATAAGCAGTATTTTGAACCGTAATTTCTTAATATACCGAAGAAGCAATTAGCGTTACTTTAAATCATTAATATACTATATTACTAAGCAATCTATACAAGTATGTAAAATACAAAAAATATGATGGCTTTGCTCTACGCGAACAAGCAACCTCTAATTAACTTTCCACAATTTCAGGATCTTTCCCCCTAGACCAGTACTTTAAAGAACATTCTGACATGTTATATAACCGCTGATATAAATACCGAGTACGTGCGATTTTTTAGTCAGACTGCTTTACTCTATCGCTGCTTGAGGCTCTGCTGCTGTCCTTCTAATCCCTCTTCCCTTTGTTAGAATAAGTTATGACGTAGAAATCTTAAATTTAATCTTATTTAATGCAAATTACCATTGGATATGTAATTTGGAGAATTTCGTCTAAAAGGAAAATGATTTGCCATTTGAATTGAATGAAGATATGGATCTGTAAAGTTAAATTCTTGTGTGCCGCCATTTTGCTGCCTTCCACTCAGCCAAGCAAAGCCTGGGCTCTGATGCCAAGCTTCGTCATTCTTGTGCACATCTTCAAAATGATCACATGTGTGTATACACATTCCTCTCACTGGAAGAAAACGACGGCACCTACAGCCATCAAATTTTGAACACACTTTAACCCTTCATATGAACATGAGCACCTCGAAACTAGAATTTTGAAACAGGTTTGTTTTTCCCCGGGAGGAGAATTCCTCGGAAGTACTGGCTAGGATCTGTACTTAGGCAGTCTCAAATACGGAGACACATAAGTTGAAATCACATCACTACAACTCTAGTTAATTCTAAGGTTGGTTCGGGTTTGGCAGAGAGTGTACTGGTACTATCGTGTCCGTTCCTCTGTCTGTGGTGGAGCTATATGGTTGGATTATGCTGGTTGTCCGAGGGGAAACGCCCCTATTGGTGGAGTCGGATGATGCCGCATGAAGTGTAGCTTTCCGACTTCGTTTAATGGCAGTAAATGCAGTTCTTAATAACATTTTTGTTATTTTGCAATTTGATTGCTTTAATTTGAGTGATAGAAATACATTTAGTTGTCTTGAGTTACTAGATTCGTGCTAACAATTCCTATTAAAATACTCAGTTTTAAGGAAAGAAAATCGGCAGTAAAAGCGTTTTAAAACTAATCAGCTTTAAGCAACGTTAATTACTTTTCACTCTGCATGAACATAACTTAAATGTTGAAAGTTGTGTGAATTTCAACTTAAACTGTACTTTTTGACTTCGAATTTTGCAAGTCCAACCCGTCACCAAAATATTGCTTTGAAATTCCGTCTAACCGAGAACATACAAATTTCTTCGATGCTGTGAATCTCCGCAGTATAAACTCGGTTCTTCAAGTTGCCCCAGAAAAATAAATCGAGAAGTGTAATGTTCAGAGAACGGATTCGACATGAAATTGGTTCACCTCTACCAGTCCAACGATCTGGGAATGCTTCATCAAGGAACACGTTATTTTGTTGAAAAAAACGTTTGACTGCATTTCTTCTAATTGTGGTACCGAAACCAGTCTTAGGATATCGAAATAATGATCCGAATTAACGAATGACTCTGCGAACACAAGGAACTACTGACTTTGTTATGAGTTAGCGCACATTGAACATTAACTTCAAGGCACCTCGCTTAGTTTCCCTTACAAAATGCGAGTTTTCTGACACTCAAAATCTTGCAGTTACGCCGATTAACCTCTCCTCGAACAAGAAATATTGCTTAATTGAATACGATTTTCTGAACACATTAGCCATCATTACCGATACGGTCAATAATGCCTGCAGAAGATTCTTTTCGAACGATTCTATCATTGGGTTAGATTTGTTGACAAATCTTCAGTTTATACGCAATCAGAACCGCTCATGAACAACTTCATCAACAGTCAACTTGGGAATTCTTCTTTGCAGGCTGGGATTGCGAATGGATTTACATGGATTACACACAAATAATCTCGAATGGCGGAAACATTTTTATCACTGAGGCTTGGCCTACATGCACTTCCTTTGTACAAAACATGTCCAGTGTCTCGAAACTATTTTCACCATCTTTTAATTGGTTGTTCCGTCTATGGAGATTTATTAAATTCATGTCGGAATTACCTCTGAACTTTTTTCGGACATTTCGTTTCCCACAATCAGAAAGTGAACGTATATTTCTTTCTCAATGCATGACATCATCTCTGTAAACAAACAAGTTCCCTGTTGCCATTCCCAAAAATTCGAAAGAATAAAATTCCTTGAACTGAAGATTATACCGATGTAAATTAGTTCCCGTTGCTTCTCAAAATTGCGTTTTGATTTAGTTAGGTTATCCAGTGATTAAATTACAGACATCCAGTACGTTGTAGCCAAAAAGTATCAAATTCAAAAGTACAAATCATTGGTACTTTTCTGTTCACTCTAGGCGCCACTGATTTTTTTTTCCTGGAGATAATAATGCTTTTAACCACTGCTAACGCAATCCTGTTTCTCATGCAATCAGTTTTTTTTTTTTTTTTTTTTTTTTTTTATATAATTTTTTGCTTCAATAGATTTCATGACTTTATATTTGCCGATAGATAAAAACGCATCTGCTCTGTTTCTTCACCAAAGACATATTCTTCTGAAAGAATAATTGAACTCAGATATCCATCTCATTAAATTAAAATTTGAATTGAAGCCCAAGTGGCTACTCAGTTTTCGTTCATGTCTGAAATGGTGTCCGAAAACAAACGTGGTTTCTTGGATCACGCATTTCTTTCATTACTGCGACACAAATTCTTCACTTTTGGTGTTAGGATTTAAAGTATACTGAGTTTTGTGAGTAAAAGTATGCTTCAATTGAATTATAACATAACGACTGATTTTGATTTATTTTAAGCCTCGAGGGCTATCTGGTTAAGAGGAGGGATGCGTTCGTGGAGGCATTTCTATGGGAAATTGGCTCGTATACACGTTACACATGGGGAAAACCACGAAAACGACCACGCATCCAACGCGTTCGTGAGATTCAAACCTCGGCTAGAACTACCACAGTTCATAGACTTTACCGCTCGGCTGCTGGTGGGCCCCAAAATAAGCAATGCCTTTGACTTGACTCGAACCTTGGACCTCTCGAATACGCGCCTAGTGTGCTACCGTTACACTACGAAGGCATCAAAACGCATGATTCGAATAAGTAAATGAGAGCTTAAGTGCCATATCTTTGTTACCTCAACCAAACATGAAAATCGATGGAAGCTACAACATTTTGATAATTAATGGAAACGTATTCATAAAAAGAAAGAGTAAAACGTCTTCTACATTGGGTTTTTAGATTATTGTTGCGTGAAATTAAGAAATGTTTATTTATCGTTGTCCCCAAGCATTCTGTTTCATCTCTTGCTGGGCTAAATACAAGTGAAAAGAAATAAAACAAAATGCAGCAACATTTTGCAGAAAATGCATGGTATGGCTTTAACGGAAAAGTGCCAAGTTATTTTTAAATGGCTTATTTTGCAGCAATGATAATAAATGTAATATTGTAGCTTGGGGAATATGTGAAAACATACTCTTCTGTGCATTCTGGTAAGGGCTCCATATTTTGCTCGGACATAATTTTCTTCGCAAAGACTAGAGAACAACTCTTTCAGGTGTTAAAAATTGCATTATTGCAACAGTTCCTTCAGATTAAAAGTTCTTGTGGTATTCGTGTTTTAAGCAGCAAAATCATTTTATCTGATGATGAAAATATAAAATAAGAGTCGTATATAAGTTGAAAGAAAGAGAGATCGTAACATTACTTAAACAGAAATTATAAAAAAAAATATATGTAACCTCACTTGATGACTTTGTCATCAAAAAATTATCTAGGAAAAAAAATTAATTTCAAGCCTTAATTGAGACGCAATCTCTTGACAAAATGAGCTCATTAGAATATCGGAGAAAAAAAGTAGAAAAGTTGTCATTCATAACAGCATTTTTAATCGGTAAAAATAATAATTTCTTTGTGCCGCAGAAAACACTCACTCTAATATCTTTTTTAACCACAGCGACTTCAACAAAAATTTTATCTGAAGTGCCAAAGAACAATTTTTTAAAAGGAGCTAGAATAACGATTGCTTATCAATGACAGCAACACAGAAAAGGGAAAACACAGAAGTGGTGTGAAGGTAACATAATAATTTCCGAAGTCATTTTACGTTATTTCAGCTGGCTTATCTATAAGAAAAGATAAATTATGAGAGCGCTTCGCACTATAAAAAGAAAACATTCTTCTATCATTTTAGAGTACCCTCGTTTACAGAGACAGTTTTAGCACTGTAATCAAAGTTCTTGTATGTCTATACAAAAGAGATAACAAAAGGCGAAGATTTTTATGCACACCTTTTTTTCTTCCTAATCTTTTTGAAATTAGCTGCATAAATTATACAAAATCGATAAATTTGCTTGAATATTGAAAATTTATTTCCTGTAAAGAAATGGATAATTGAAAGGAAGAACGATGTGAGGAAAGATCTTCTTTAGAGACAGAATTAATTTCTGCAAATTTGAAATTTCATTATTCGTGATAATTTAATTCAAAGGTGCAACGAGCTTTTCAGTTTTAAGGGAAAAATGATGAAAGAAATTCGTTAAATTCATGCATTCTTAAATTCGTTCTTAATTATTGATTTAATAACTGGTAGGAAAATTACGACCAACATGAAATTTAAAACTAGCCAAAATTTCATTTAGCCTTTGCATTAGATTCAATGCAAATCTTGTAGAGACATTAGATTCTTTTGAAACAGAAGATGTGAAAAATCAGCAATCCACTCACCGGGATTCGAACCTCGGACCTCTCGAATACGCGCCGAGCGTGCTGACTACTACACCACGAAGGCATGAAAAGAAAGCGGGAGAAATACCTTATAACCTTTACAGAGTTTTCTCTTGCTCAAGAAACAGAACATATATTACTTATTCAAGGTTACTTCTTGTTTTGACGTATTCCTGTTCCTGAAGAAAAGAAGTCGTGTCATATTTTCTCTAAATACATATCAATTACTCTGAAACTAATTCCAGTCTAAGGCTGTATTTGATCACAGCTTATTATTTCATCTAACAACAAATAAGACCCGAGTGTATGTTCTTTGGAAGTTCTAACAGTTTTACGGTCAAATTTCGGAAAATTTTGTAAGGTTTTAGTTAAACTAACAAAGTTTTATTTTAATTTGCCTTTTTCTATCTGTTCTTATTGCAACTTCCCGTTAGAATAAGCGCACGTTTCAGCTTTATGCTAATCTGAAGCGGCGCCAAGTTCTATTTAAACGAAAGGTATTAACCTCTCAGTGTGAGAGAGCTTTTAGTCTCAGACCACTGTTACTCTATTCGACGTTCACCTGACCAGCTAGTATTTAAATTCTAAGCCTTAGCGCTGTTACGCTATTACTTATTGAAGTAATTCAAAGTGCGTTAGTATTAGTTAAATCTTGCTACGCACCATTTAGCATAGAGGCCAACCTCGCGTGCATAGCTCTGTGAGCAACAGTTACTTAATTTTTAATTAGTCTTAGTTTAAATTAAATTTGATTGTTCAGTTTAGACCCAAGTGCGGACATTAATTTCTGTATCCCTTCCGAGTTGGGAAGCGGCTGTATATAATTGTGGTTTGATAAAAGAGGATTTTAAATCCCTCTAAAGTGCAGTTCTTCTACCACTTAATCATAGTATTCTACCACAGAACATAGCTGCATTCAGCTCCCTGTTCAAGATCAGGACTTAAGATTTACACGAAGATGTTCGCCAAGAATATGCACCGAACACCCAGTCCTGACAATTTATATTTTTACTTCATTGTAAGAAGTAAAGGAAGTATTGTAATTTCAAAACATTTCGAGTACCTTACTTCAATGGAACTATCCCATGCACATCAAAACTAAAAGTTAATAAGAAAGCATGTGCTCACTAAATTAATGTTGAAACCAATTAATTAAAGTCCAGTTGGAAACAAGTCTGTAATTACACTTATGTCCATAAATTAAGGGTAATTCGGAGTCACGCGAAAATCGAACTCTAAAATAAATATATCACCTGTAAAATAATAGTGACACACATCTTCAAGAATCATATGAAAATTTCAGGAAGTAACCAGATGACACCGATGGTACGTCACAATGACGAGAGTGTAAGAGAGTGATATATAAGGAATACAGGCAAAGAAGTAAAATTGTTCGCAGGCGCTTTATAAGCATTTCAGTGCAATAACCGAATAGTTATGACACAAAGGACGCATTTGGATGATTTTTTAGATGGTAGAATTATCGGCCGTCTGAAATGTGGGCGTACCCAACTGGAAGTGTCAGACGAACTTGGAATTGCCCAGAGTGTCATCTCCAGGCTTTGGCAACAATTCCAAGATAATGGTAATGTGAGTAGACGTTACAGCACAGGTCGCTCCAGAGTTACAACGCCGAATAAGGACCGGTATTTGACAGTTACTGCCAAAACAAACAGGCGGAGCACAGCCTCAGACCTGTCTCGTCAGCTCTCTTCAGCCGCTGGTACGACAATTTCAAGGCAGACCGTGTACAAACGCTTAGGACAGATTGGTCTATATGATTGTCGACCTGTCAGATGAGTTCCACTTACTGCAACTCGCTGTCGCCTGCGGTTAGCCTGGAGTAGAGAGCGTGCATTGTGGACACCGCAACAGTGGGCTTGTGTGATGTTTTCCGACGTGTCCAGGTTTAGCTTGCAGTCTGATTCTCGCCAGACTTTCATATGGAGAGCTCCAGGTACCCGTTACCACCAAGAAAACATCATTGAATGACACCGTTACGATGGTGCAGGAGTGCTCCTTTGGGGTGGAATTACTCTGGGTTCCAGAACTGATCTGCATGTTCAAACTGGAACCATGACAAGCTAAATCTATCGGGACGTCATTCTCGAACAACATGTACGTTTATTTCGGGGCGCCATGAGCGCACAATTTGTGTTTATGGATGACAACGCCCGTCCTCACAGTGCAAACATCATAAGCGAATGCCTTCAATCGGAGGATATCACCCGTATGGACTGGCCAGCATTCTCGCGGGACTTGAATCCAGTAGGGCACGTGTGGGACATGGTTGGCGGACGAGTTGCAGGCCGTCAACCTCCTCCTACATGTCTACTGGAACTTCGAAGAGCATTGTTTTTTGAGTGGTGTAATATCCCGCAAGATCAAATCGATAATTTGATACTCAGCATGCCTAGGCGTTGTACGGACTGTATTGCGTCGTCTGGGAGACATACAATGTATTAACAATCATACCAACCATGTAATATTGGTTTTTTGTAAATAGGTTTCTTTTGTAATTTGCTCCAGGGAGAAAAGATCGCTAATTTTTTTAATAATATCAAACATAGAGCATCTTTTTTTACTCGTTACCTTTTGTTTAATAAATAAGCTTTACAAATAAATCAAATTTGTTTTGCTTCTAACTCTTCCTTTGCCTGATTTTGCATTATCCTTAATTTATGAACATGAGTGTATTTATATTAACTAAATATAATTGAACACAAAACTGCACTTAAGCGCATGCGTTGGTGCCAGAAATATACAAATTCGGTGTTTGACAATGTGATGCGTAATAGACGCACGCTGGAATTCCGGTCTGTAGTGTTGTTAAAAGTGAATGCGGTTTCTTAAAGCGATCAATATTCAGCAGATGGCTCAGGGTATCATTTAAGTGGCGACTAATTGGTAGGACCGAGGGAGGTCAAACATAAATAGTGGTCACACAAGATTTGAATATTCCTCAAAATCTCATGTCAAAAGCTTGAAGCCACTTTTTAAGCATTGGATCAGTTGATAGATAGCCTGCTCAAAGGGAGACCAAGAACAGCAACTGCATCAGAAGACCGTTTTCTGTTCCCCTCGGCTCAAAGAAATCGTTTTTCGTTGCAATCGGCCGCACCAAAGTGCATATATATAT
>KK117626.1:54846-69971 GCA_000611955.2 Stegodyphus mimosarum
TTACATATAGAAGTATAAGTATAATATATAATAATTATATTTAGAAGTATAAGTACATATATATCGCTTATATGTTACGTTCTGTATATAACTTAAAAAATGTAATGTAGACATCACATAACTTAATTGTACCGCCTATTAAATTATACACATTTTTTGCTGCACTTCATTTAAATTTATTCTCTCGAATTATTCTAAATTAATTAGCCGATCCTTCAAGGCAAGTTGAAAATGACATAAAAAATTGCTTATTTTGAAATTAAATATCCCGCTCAATTTTTGTTGTACTGGAGTCAAACTTCTTATAATGTTATTTTTTCATAACGTGTATAAAACGTTCAAAAGTATAGGAGCCGGAAGACTATATTAAAAATTAGATTTCGCTATATGTCGAAATTAACTCTTTTTTTTTAAATCTGGCATTGCTGAAACATGAATATTTGCATTATTTAAAACCCTTCAGTAATTGGACGTTTATGAGTAATGATTGAGAAAATACGGCCGAGTAAGGATTTTTAAGCCTGGAAAGAGTATATATATATATTAGATAAAAATTATAGAAAGTAGTAAAAGAACGTAGAGACCTATTTGCTCAAGAATTTTGCGCATTGAGCAGCAAAATTAGAATTAAAGATAAGCAAAAGGAGTAAAACTCTAAAAGCAATCTCCTAAAAGTAAATTTGATATCTTAGTTCCAGAGTAAAAACTTAATAAAAACTAAACAAACTAAACAAAAACATAAATAAAAAGTAAAAGCAGTTGTAAAAAATTAAAAACAAAAAAGTAGGTTTTGAAAAATTCAACATTAAAAAATTTTTTTAAAAAAACGTAAAAAATTAAGTATTAAAAACACAAGAACAAATAACAATGAATGGCAGTAAATGGCAATTTAGCCTAACTCGAGGTTAGTTACGGACTTATCAAGGGAAAAGCGTGAAAAATTCGAGTATAGCTAAACTCCATTACGCGTTTCGTCAAACGACAATAATTGAGACAGAAGCGATAAAACATTAAAAGAAAAGTAAAGGAACTATATAATAAAATTGGTCTCAATCCTTATCGTTTCTTTTTCCGAAGCGCCTGCCATAAAGTTTAAAACAAATAAAAGCACTACTGAATAAACTTTACAAAAACTTGGTAAGGCTAATGTACAAATAAACATAAGTAGCCAATTAGACATGAGTAAAAAATTACATAGTTTTAGATAAAAAATATACAAATCAACTCTATAATTTAATTTGCCAGTAGCCTTTTAATTTCTCATTTTTAATTTGGTTAATTCCTCTTTATTCTAGAAATAATAATTTCTGGACTGCGCCATTTCTACATTAATCTATGCCACAAAGCTTGCGTAACGCTGATGACGCAGTTATTTAGGAACCAAAACTCTGAGGACTGAAACCTTTCTAACATAAACCAAAACCTTCCTCTCTTTGGTGCGCTGCCATATCGGATAAATGCGCACTTCGCTTGTGTCTCTGTTTCTGCTTGGGCGCCATTTCATTCTTTTTTCTTCCTATCGCAATAGCATTCAAAAAATGCAAATGTTCTGAAAATAGGCACAATTAGAGTACCAAGTAAATTATAGCCACAAATGTGAATTTAAATAAAAATGGAATTTAATCTGTCTCGACTGGCAAGTTTCTTATTCATTCTGGGTTAGCATTCTACACAATCAAAATTCTTGCTCTTCAACACGGATATATAATCTAAGCTATCAAGTATTTACGCTATTGGTATTCCTGTGTTTCTTCGTCTCGGTGTTCCTACTGCGCTATCTCCAAATTTGTTTTTATAACACACACACACACATATATATGTCAGATATAATAAAATAAGATGGCTACGCTAAGAAATGATTGGTAATCTCAAAATTAACTATTCTAAATCTTTTGTTCTCCCCTTAAGTTAATCAGTGCTCCCAAATTCGAGATCTTTCCACGTTACATAACATGCTTGCAAAAGGGAACTAAAACCTAAAATTAACCAATAGCAGCTTAGTTGTACTTATGCACCGATGTAGTATAAATACTACTTCTCGAGCAATTAAGTCATTCCTTTACCTGACTTCTGCCATGCAACATTTCCGCGCTGCTATGCTTTCCTGTCTAAGATGCTTTCGTCGTACTTTTTAAAACTCGTGTACATAAAAATTATTGTATTCAACTATGACTAAGAAGTATATTTGTCTACTACAAAATGATTTGTTATGCGTGAAAATAAGGATTGGGTTACTTCAAGCTCAGGTTTGTTAACTGCCTCATCATGCCTTCACACTCAGTCACTACGGCTGCATTAAAAATATCACACACACACACACACACTGTGTGTGTGTGTGTGTGTGGACGGAGTTGAAGTGGATATCCTTTAGTAAATACTACTTCCACACTTCTTCCGCGCCACAGAAACATTTAATGATATATAAAAATGCTACAGATTGAATTGGTTAACAGTGCCTTAACGCCTTCTCGCGCTTGTTGGATACAAAGACAGTTTTTGATATTTTAAATATCCGCTCGGCGCCTACTCGCGCTCGCTATCATTGTCACCTGCGCGTGATCTTTGACATCCTTGTGTCTCCACCGCGCTCTTGCTGCAGGCGTACAGGTGACTGTGGAACTTACGAGTCCCACATATATATGCATGTGTTTATGCATGTTATATACGTTTGGTATTGCCGATTGCAATAAAAAAGGGAGGTGCACAATTATATGTTTTAGCAGTCCCATATACAAACTTTCAACGCTCTACGGCTAATCTTTTTGAGCAGACAAAATGGATGTTTCCGTTGACATATGATACCCGAAATTTTTCGCCATTGCAATACTTCCTTGGATTAAAAAGAGTCATTCCTTTAGAAATCGCTCAACGAAAACATGTTTCTCCTTGGCACATAATCCTGGCGTTCTTTTCCATATTCAGTTAAACAGATATCAAAATGTTGAGTTCGGCTTTACGTTGCTGTAAACTGCAGTTTGATTGACATATTTTATTATTCGAATGTTTACAAAATTAATTTCCGAAGCAGATGTAAATTATCGTACTTGCAAACAATTATCACATATTCTTTTCATAAAGGTTTTGAAGTCTCTTCGTTTGTGTGTAAATTAAGTTGAATTCTATGTGGAGTAGTGTATCATACTTATGAAAAGGTCTGTTAAAATACTATGTGAAATAACTGTAGATTACAGGCAGCTCATACTAAACTGAAATCTTAGCACATTGTAATTATTCAAGCACTGTGATGTTTATATTCAAATGCTTATTACTCATTGCTACTTCGACCACATTTATTCGAATGCTGCTACGTAGGGATTTATTGTTCGATATACTCTTTAAGTTTGTTAATAGCCATCAATCTGGTTCTGCGCGCTTAAAATATAATTACAAGATTATCAACGTAATGCTAATAATGTTGACAATCTGATGCTTGTACTAATTAATAATAGTATTGATAAATCTTGTAATCTTGTACTAATGTTGATAATCATGTGCTTTACACGGTGATCCTTTGTTCGGTATACTCTTTAAGTTTGTTAATAGCCTTTAATTTGATTCCGTGCACTTAAAACATAGTTTGTTTGCACGAAATGGTCGTTTGAACATGTGGGAAATTCTTAAAGAAACTAGATATTTCTCCCTTCTTTACCAGCCTCACTTCATTACTCACTCACGTAAAGTGTTTCTGTTCTTTATTCTTGCTCCGTTTAATCAAAATAAAAAATTTAATTGAAGCACTTGGGGTTTTCAACGATCTGTAACCAAATTATATGAAGGATTGGCAAGAAGTAGAAAAAAAGGAGACACGTCGCCTTAATATTATCAAGGATCTTAAACTACTGAAATAATAAGATTCACTTTTCCCAGATAATGTAGTAATTATATTACTAGAGCATATTACTAGAGTATACATTCAAGATAAAATGTTAGAAATATTTTCGCTCGGTGCTTGCTGTAATGTTTTTCCAAGAAAAGATTAATAAGAGCTCTACGCACGTTATCAAATGAATAAATAATGTATATTAGTTATTATTGGTAATAGTCATATATCATATGCAATTATTAACTGCTATATCTACATTAATAAAATAGTTCTGTAATATTTATATTATGGAAATCCTTCCCCTTTCGAACTTAGTGATTTAATTTACTCAGCTTACCTGTTCATGCTTTATCGAAAAAATTGACATTTTGTTAATAAATTAATGAATTAATGCAATATTCGAAATTTTCGAGTGTTTAGATAGCAGGATAAAGTGTTTCAAGTGTTTAGTTAGAAGGATACCAGCCTTACGCCTTCTACTTCCCAGCTATCTTCAGCGGCCAGCGGCCGAGCGGTAAAGACGCTGAACACTGGTAGTTCGGTCTGAGGTTCGATTCCCGCGAACGGGCTGGTTGCATGGGCGTTTTTGTGGTTTTCCCCATTGTAACGTGTATACGATCCAGTTTTCCTTAGAAAGTCCTCCACGAAGGCATCCCTCCCTTTAGGCAGATAGCCCTCGTGTGCTTTGCCATAATTGAATAACCCATAACCCCAGCTATCTTCATCACTGCTTTCTTCCTCTCTATCATCAAGTAGTCTATGCATAATATAATTTTGTTCTTCATCAACGGAAAACATCATCTTCACTTGAACTGATTCCTTCATCGATTTCTATGCGTATTGGGTTCCGAAACTTGCAACCAACATTTTTGTTACCACGGCTGTCAGGTTCGAACGAATGTCGAAAACGCATATAGAAAAATGAATCTAAAAAATCTCATATATACACCACATGACTTCCTTATACGGAATATCAAATTATACACATTTTTCCTGAATTTCGTTTAAATTTATTTCCTCGAATTTCATTAGAGATATATTTCTCATTCAATTAATCCAATTCTCACTTAAAGCAAAAATACATGAAACCTCAAAATGCCTTATTAAAAATTGAAACATATGTCAAAATATAAAACATAAATACAGTTAAAACAATTCAAAGAACAATTTTTACAATTAAAATTAGAGTTTCTACGCATAAACGAGCGATTCGGCCAGTGAGAAGGAAGGCATAAAAGTAAAAGTTTTCGCTGCACAAAACTGTAAGTTTACTTTTGGTCTCACTCGGCAAAACGACACCGAAGGCGTACAAACTGACTTAATTTTTGTGGACGCTGTGCTGAGTCAATATATGGGATAATTTAATAACTTTAAAGATAATTCCAGAATGGATTAAGCATTATTTAATTATCAATAATAAAAGAAGACGTTACCTTTGTTGATGGAAAGCTTAGTTTCTCTAGATCGGCAACGAAATCACTATTCTGCTCAGTTGTAAATATAAAAAAATATAACTGCTATGGTAAAAATGATTAGGCTTAGCCTCACTTAAACAACTTTTAAATTTTTGATAATTCTACTGCTATTGTGTGGAAGTTAACTAAGGCATAAAAACCTTAACTGGAAGCTAAGAACGACATAAATCAATCATTTTTAAAGCAAAAATTGCCCATTTTTCGAACATATAAATATAAAAACCTGGGCTCAATACGCCGAGTAACAGAGTGAATATACAAGTGCTAACAATTTTTATATACTTTTGGCGCAGCCGATTGCCACCAAAAAGGAAAGTGCACAATTACATGCTCTAGCAGTCCTATATAGAGAAGTTCGACGTTCTGAGGCTACCCGTTTTTGAGTTACTTAAGATACACACGTACATACGTTCGTACGTACAGACGCCACGAAAATCTCTCTTCTGAATCCATTTTGAATTAGTTTTATAATTCCTTCAGGAGAAAAGAGTCCTTTATTCTGTCCTTACGTTACAGATGTCACTCAAACACATCATTAAGTTGCATTCGATAGCGATCAAAAAAGATATTTTCGTTGGAATATGGTACAAGGAAGTAAAAACGCCTAGACATGTGTTGCTTCATGAAGCGACATTGCCCAAATTAAACCAAAATAAATATCGTTACCGCTCGAATTGTCGTGCCAAACCGTGTGATAATCGAAAATCACCCCTCGAGTTACTGTATCGAGTCAAAAGGGGTGATAGAGTCCCTTTTGGAGTGAGTTTTCGTGTTGCTATTTTGCAGTATGGGACATTTGTTTTTGGCGTGTTCAATTCGCTCTATTCGGTCTTTACCTCATTTGACGTATGATCAAGAAATAAAAAACCTTCAAAAATTATTTGATGGTTTTTCGTCGGATGAAGATTCTATAGAATAATAATTAGAAGATTCAGATAATGAAGATATATTTAGTGATCATCAGTCTGAATCAGAAGAGTGCGACTTTTCAGAAGACATTTCTTGTGATCAAACTGTGTATTTTATAGTAAAAGATAAAATCAGAAAATGGCAGAAATAACCCTTTCGAGATTAAAGACGCATGGCACTCCATAATATCATTAAAAAATGCCTGGCAATGCATATATACCTAAAGATATGGCTTCCTCCATCGATGCATGGAACCTGGCCTTTGTACTTTTAGATCCTCATTTGAAATCACGACAGAAACAGAAGTAGCACAACTAAGATCCTCTTGATGAACCACAAACAAAGAAAAGAAAATTATGTTCCCGGAGATGCTCCATGTGGTCTAGGGAAAAAGACAGAAAATCAAAAACTGTATGTGGAAAGTGTAAAAATAATACATGTCAAGAGCACTGTGAAATACACTGAAGTGCCACTGAGTTAGGAATACCTATCTAGTAACGAGTTGGGCCTCCTGTGGCTTTGATAAAGGCTGTCAAACGACGAGGCATAGATTCAACAAGTTTCTGGAAACGTTCCACGGGAATGGCTTGCCAAATATTGGCTAAAGCTGTCCATAATTCAGTAAGGTTCATTGGTGCTGTGTGATGGTCTTTCACGCATTGTTCCAAAACATCACAAAAGTGCTACACAGGATTTAAGTCTGGGCTTGTTGGTGGCCAATGTATGACAAAAAGTCAGAGAAATGCTCATCCAACTAGCCAGTAGCCAACCGAGACTTGTGACAAATACAGTTGTCTTTCTGGAAAAATCCATTACCGTTCGGATAACAGAAGAGCATAAACGGATGGCGGTGATCACCCAGTAACTGTACGTACCAAATTGCATTGAGGGAGGTTGGTACACACACCAAAGATCCCAAGCAGTGCCACGAAAAATCACGCCAGAGCATGATTGAGCCACCATGCTCTTGTGCATTTCCAAACTGGCGTGCACAATCCATGGCTTCATGAGCCTGACGCTATATTCTCCACCTCCCGTATGCGTTAAGTAGTCAGAATTTAGACTCATCACTCCATGCTACTCGTTTCCAGTCGTCTATACTCCAGTCTCTCTCCTCTCTTGCCCAGGCAAGACGTGCAGTCCGATGGCGAGCATTGAGCAATGGTACTCTCGTAGGCTGACGGCTCCCGAAACCCATACGGTCAAGTGAGCGTTGCACAGTCCGTTTACTGACTATACGACTGGCACCGTTATTCAACTGGATGGGGATTTGAGCTAATGTTTGGCTTCACTGGCTACGTAAAATACGCCTGAGCCGTCTCTCGTCACGCACTGTCAAGGCTAATTGTCCTTCGCAGTTTGCCCGATCGCTAGTTTTTTGTCCACCATCCATGCATTCTTGGTATACTCTTGACACTGTCGACCTTGAAAACCCTAACTATTTGACGATTTCGGAATTTGAATGGCCTATGCGTCGCGCACCTACGATTTGTCCACGAACAAAGGCGTCTAAATCAGGCAGTTCACCCATACTGGTAATTCCAACAACTAATTCAAAACAACCATTCAGAACGCGCACGGGGTGTGTTGATACCTCATGCGCGTTCTCGTGGTTAATTCTATAATAGGATCCCAGTTTTCAAACTCGCACAGAGGGCTGTCTTTAGATCCTTTCCATTCTTCCTGTTCGTCAGTTTTCGAGTCAATATTATGCTTGCGGATATTATTTTGACAAGACAGAATTTTATATGTTAAGGTAAAACAATGATATTTTTAGAAAACTGAAATTTAAACCTAGCTTTAAACTTTTGGTTAAATTGCATAGCAAGTGCTAACAATTTTTGTACCTGTGGTTATTAAGAAGAACTCTTTTCTTTTCCAGTTCAGGTCTCATAACGACCTAAACATGATTCTCAGCTAAGAAACCTTCTGTCGCATCCTAGTTTTGTAGTTTAATGTAGATTTTTTACGTTACTTTTATATTTTTAGACTATATACGTTTTAAATATACACAGTTAAAGAATATCTCCCTCATCAAGATCCCAAACGACTTTAGCAATTCAATAAGCTCGCCAAATTTGGTCAGGCAGAAATTTTAAAGAGGAAGGGGCAGAGGAAATTTAAAAAGGGAGGATAAGCCGTTTGACGTTGATCATGCTGATTTAAGAATGAGTAAGTATTATGTAATGCACTACTCGGAAGCATAGGTAGGGTTTTCAGCGCCCGGGGACAACTGAAGATTTTGCGCCCTTTTCTGCGTGAAAAGAATGGAAAATATTTCCTTCCAAAATTTCATACCATCAATTTGGAGTCCCATGGATGCTGCGCCCGGGAACAGATGTCCCCCCATGCTCCACCCTAGCTACACCACTGGTACCAATGTATGTTTGATGTAATTATGAAATACTAATTTACAATAACAATGTAAGATTTCAGAAATATTGTAATTGTCTGCAACATGATAAAAATGAAAGGAAATGTATTAACAAGATTAACAAGAACAATGTATTAACAAGAATTTTAGGAATACGGCATTGTACCAGAAGATGCATAAAATCTTCTTCAATAATTAGTTCCTTAATAAATGTTTAATGTAATTTGATGTAATATTCTAATGTAAATGTATTGTTTGTTTGATGTTCTAATGTATGTTTGAAATAATTATGTTATATTAATCTGCCATAATCCAACTTTTGTTAATCGATTAAGTTCATTGTCATAATTGTATAAAGTGTTATTGCAATTGTGCATTCAATGCTAAAGTCTAGAATTAATGTAAAGTGTCTCTCTAAAGGTATTGCTAGGCTGGCTTTTGATGCGGGCCAACCGAACACCCAGCGGGTACAGCAGTGTGGCGGAGCAATACCTGTAAAAGTCACTGGTGCTCCGTCCACTTTTCCCTGTCCCTGATTTAAGAGTGATGGAAAAAGCATCTCCCTCTAATTTAAGTGCTAAAGATTTGTTTGCTTATTTTATTGTAATAAATTACTCTATTCTTTGGATTATTATTTTTAGTGCAGAAATGTGTACTACAATCTACAAGCCGGTAATTGTGTAGCATAAAAAATGATTCGGCCAACATCTCATCGAATAAACGAAAGGTTAGGCCATGAAATTTGGCTGTGCCATCTTCAGACATTTTTATTGTTTCATATATCGGTGTAATACATCAATTTTTTAAATTATTCTTATTAGCCAAGTAAGGAGTGGTAGCTATAAACCGTGTTTCGTAAGTGCACATCTATATCACCACCGAGGAGTGGCTTCTAGAATGGACCAACGAGCAGTAATACTTCTGTCAATTTGCCTGACCTTTGCCGTGCATTTAAGCAAGATGATTAAAAATATTTTGCCATGCAATTTCCTGTACGAAATAATTAAAGCATCGTACATGTTTTGTGAAAATTTTCAGTGCAAAGTTAGATCAAATATAAGCATAATTATATATGTAAATTTTAGAAGTCTGTAAGGTTTTAGTTAAACTAACAAAGTTTTATTTTAATTTATTCTATTCTATCTGTTCTCATTTTCAACTTCCCGTTAGAAGAAGCGCACGTTTTAGCTTTATGCTAATTTGAAGTGGAGCCAAAGAGTATTTAAACCGAAGGTAGAAACCTCGCAGAGTGAGAGAGCTTTTAGTCTCAGTCCACGGTCACGCTATTCGACGTTCTCCTGACTAGCTAGCATTTAAATTCTAAGCCATAGCGCTTTACGTGATTGCTTATTGAAGTAATTTCAAGAGCGTCAGTATTAGTAAGTCTTGCTACGCACCATTTAGTTTAGAGGTCAACCTCGCGTTATAGCTCTGCGAGCAACAACTACTTAATTTCTATTTAGCTTCAGTTTAAATATTATTTGATTGTTCATTTTAGACCAAAGTGTGGTCTATACTTTCTGTATCCCTTCCGAGTTGGGAAGTGGTTGTACATAATAGTGATTTAATAAAAGAGGATTTTAAATCCCTTTCAAGTGCAGTTCTTCTACCACTTAATCGCAGTATTCTACCACAGAACATAGCTGCATTCAGCTCCCTGTTCCAGATCAGGATTTAAGGAGTTCACGAAGATGTTTGCCAAGAATATGCATCGAACACTCAGTCCTGACAAGTCTTAGCATTTTTATTGCAGTTTATATGAAACAAATTTCACATCAATAACTGTTCCCTCTTAAACGTATTGCCTGCACAAGAAATACTCTTCAAACAGGATGAACATACCTCATTCACAACGAATATATTTAATTTACTCATATATAAAGTTTAATGTTACAACAGGTATAATCAGATTATTCACAATATATAGTTTAAAATTTTAAATCTTGCACTTTCAAAATCAAAGGAATGAAAGCATTGAGACAGGAAAATACTACACTCATGTCCATAAATTAAGGATAATGCAAAATCAGGCAAAGGAAGAGTTAGAAGCAAAACAAATTTGACTTATTTGTAAAGCTTATTTATTAAACAAAAGGTAAAGAGCAAAAAAAGATGCTATATGTTTGAAATTATTAAAAAAATTAGCGATTTTTTCTCCCTGGAGCAAATTAGAAAAAAAACCTATTTACAAAAAACCAATACTACATGGTTGGTATGATTGTTAATACATTGTATGTCTCCCAGATGATGCAATACAGTCCGTACAACGCCTAGGCATGCTGAGTATCAAATTATCGATCTGATCTTGGGGGATATTACACCACTCAAAAAGCAATGCTCTCCGAAGTTCCGGTAGACATGTAGGAGGAGGTTGACGGGCTGCAACTCGTCGGCCAAGCATGTCCCACACGTGCTCTACTGGATTCAAGTCCGGTGAGAATGCTGGCCAGTCCATACGGGTGATATCCTCCGATTGAAGGCATTCGCTTACGATGTTTGCACGGTGAGGACGGGCGTTGTCATCCATAAACACAAATTGTGCGCCCATGGCGCCCCGAAACAAACGTACATGTTGTTCCAGAATGACGTCCCGATAGATTTGGCTTGTCATGGTTCCAATTTCAACATGCAGGTCAGTTCTGGAACCCAGAGTAATTTCACCCCAAACCAGCACTCCTGCATCACCGTAACGGTGTCGTTCAATGATGTTTTCTTGGTGGTAACGGGTACCTGGAGCTCTCCATATGAAAGTCCGGCGAGAATCAGACTGCAAGCTAAACCTGGACTCGTCGGAAAACATCACACAAGCCCACTGTTGCGGTGTCCACAATGCATGCTCTCTACTCCAGGCTAACCGCAGGCGACAGTGAGTTGCAGTAAGTGGAACGCATCTGACAGGTCTACGAGCATATAGACCAATCTGCCCTAAGCGTCTGTACACGGTCTGCCTTGAAATTGTCGTACCAGTGGCTGAAGAGAGCTGACGAGACAGGTCTGAGGCTGTGCTCCGCCTGTTTGTTTTGGCAGTAACTGTCAAATACCGGTCCTTATTCGGCGTTGTAACTCTGGAGCGACCTGTGCTGTAACGTCTACTCACATTACCATTATCTTGGAATTGTTGCCAAAGCCTGGAGATGACACTCTGGGCAATTCCAAGTTCGTCTGACACTTCCAGTTGGGTACGCCCACATTTCAGACGGCCGATAATTCTACCATCTAAAAAATCATCCAAATGCGTCCTTTGTGTCATAACTATTCGGTTATTGCACTGAAATGCTTATAAAGCGCCTGCGAATAATTTTACTTCGTTGCCTGTATTCCTTACATATCACTCTCTTACACTCTCGTCATTGTGACGTACCATCGGTGTCATCTGGTTAATTCCTGAAATTTGCATATGATTCTTGAAGATGTGTGTAGTGATTTTACAGCTGATATATTTATTTTAGAGTTCGATTTCAGCGTGACTCCGAATTATTCTTAATTTATGGACATGAGTGTAAATTCAGTGCAACACTTTCAGTTATTGTCAGCTGAATAAATTCACTTGAATTCTCTTAATCCACAGGTGTTAGTAAATGCATAATATTCGACTTTAATTGTAACGTGAAGCATTTTCTCGAAATAAGAGTAATATTATGTCACGAACATTAATTCGTCTATCAGTTCGTGATACGTTTCACGAAAATGAAATGTTGACGATTATAACACTGCGAACATCATTTTCTACTAAAATGACAATGGCATTTATACAGCATATATTTATAACTACGAAACAAATTTAAAATAAAACGTAAACCACTAGGAACGAGATTTTCTATTAAACTGACAATGGTATTTATACAGCATATATTTATAACTGCGAACAAATGCAAAATAAAACGTAAACCACTGCATGCCCTGATATGCACACTTTCAAAGATTTAGCGGCACAAGAGCATTAAGGGCTCATTGGTTTGAAAACCCCTCCCTCAGAGGCGATATTGATGTGCACTTGTGAATTATGTATACCGGATGCAATTTGCACAAAGTACTTTCATAACAAAGAATATTTTCTTATGAAATATATTTTATTACAAAATTAATTACAAATTAATAAAATATATTTTATTACAAAAATACATTCTCCATCATTTAAAACACATTTTCGGTAAATGCCTAACAATTGAGCAGTAAGTTTCCGTACTGAATCTCCTATAAATTTTTTAAAGTGCATTTATAAAATTACATTTATTTAAAAAAATCAAAATTGTAAGAAAATACTTTTTATTATAAGCAAAAGATGGAACACTTCTTTTCCACATTTCCAGAGTAGCAAAAGACTGAGGAATACCTAGAAGGAAAATATTATTTCTCTATAGTTAACTCTGCACTATTCCTGCATAATTTTGACGCGTAGGCTGCATAATTTCACGGACAGCATATTTGATCCAAGAAAGGATCATTTTACGCTCCTCATAGATAATGAAATAGAATCCTGTGCGTATCTTATAATAAGATGATTAATTAAGCTTCTCATCTTAGATAAGGAAAGGAAAGGTTCGGGCTCCTAAATGCCTCTTCATATATTCATAAGATAACGACTTATTATACCAGTTTTGAATTTAGTTTAGAACTAAAGTTTGATTTTAAAATCAATACTTTAAATTCAGTTGTAGTCCCATATAAAGACTATTATAAACCCAGTAAACTTTCTAGTTTCTTTTCATTCCATATTGAGATGAAATTTATCTTCCCGCACTTTATTTCAATAGTTCAAGTGATAATTCGGTTCTTGTTAATAAAAATTCATCTTTGATAACATTAATAAACTTTACTTTGTCTTCTGAAAGCACAAACACATACCTCCTCCATTTTAATAAAAACTACAAGTGCAGATTTTACATCCAATCTTTAGAACATCTTTTTCTTCCGATGCTGCCATCCCGGAAAAGGACAACTCATTGTCTTTTATTCATAATTCACGATCTTTAAGAAACCTAAGAATGTTTTAATTATTTAATGCATATTGTTACTGATTTCGTATTTATTTAGTTATTTATTTAGAACTGTAATTAGGATTGCTTGATTTTCAAATGCAACGCAGACGATTTTTGAAAGAAAGCTACGTTGGAAAAGTAAAAATAAAAGAACACGTGCATTTAATATTTAATAAATAAATATCTCGTTACTACTGTTGCCATCCACAAATATCAAGAAAAATCGAGGTTTTACCAGAATATTCTAGTAAATAATTAAAAGACTTATAAAAGCCGAATTGAAACACCTCATCTCACCTGTAGTTGTAGCTGTTTTAAGCGAACTGTTTGTTTATTTAATGCTGTGATTAATTGTAGCGAATTCGCTGTGAGATTGGATTAATTTTATCTGTTTTGAAGTGACTTCTGTTTAACGTTTGAGATATTGTGATATTGTACTAATATCTCTGAGGAAATATTTCAGCATTTTGTTTTCTAACTTTTCTTTAATGACTGATGCATTCAATCCATTACGAACCCGTCAGCTCGTAACAATATGTATATACTAGTTTATAAAACTGGATTCGGTTAGGAATTCATAAAATTTAGTTTCATATAGTACTGGGCCTTTTTTGGATATAATACACTGCTCGACATTGAAAATGCAACACCAAGAAGGAGTGGTCAGAAATTTATGCAAATTTTAGAGTAGACGCACGTCACTGAGTTATGCGAATTATGTGAAATGCGCAGCTCTCCGACGCACGTGAAGTAAGATATAAGGGAAGGAACATGCAGAATGGGCAATATTCGTGTCGTTATTTTTGCCAGACGAATTATCGAAGAAAGTTGGTTTTTGCTCCGGAGGATACGTGTAATAGGATAGAATGCTAGGCCGCCTTCAACGAAGCCACTTCCAGCAGATAGACGATTTTACAAGGGGTATGGTGATTGGACTGAGAAGGGCGGGTTGGTCCTTACATCAAATGGCAGCTGATACCCACATGGATGCGAGCACACTGCATCGGCTATGGCGAACATGGTTGGAACAAGGGATTGAGGGAAGAAGGAGGGGTGCAGGTGCAGCCAGAGTGACGTCAGCACGCGTGGATCCACGCATCCGCCGACAAGCTGTGGCGGTCCCGCAAGTCACTTGTACCGCGATTCTGCAGCATGTGCAAGATACCCTGGATGTTCCCGTGTCGACCAGAACCATTTCCTGTCGATTGGTTGAACGTGGCCTGCACTCACGGCGTCCGTTAAGAAGACTGCCATTGACTCCACAGCATAGACGTCAACGTTTAGAATGGCGCCGGACTGGAGCTATGTGGATGACAGAATGGCGAAACGTCGTGTTCTGAGATGAGTCACGCTTCTGTTTATCCAGTGACAGTTGCCGCATACGTGTGTGGCGTCGACGTGGAGACAGATCTAATCCGACAGTAACTGTGGAACGCCCCACCACGCAACAATGTGGTATAATGGTTTGGGGCGCTATTATCTACGATTCCGGGTCACCTCTAGTTCGTATTCAGGGCGCTATGACGGCCCAACGATACTTGGATAATGTACTGCGGCCGGTGGCA
>KK117626.1:70023-83107 GCA_000611955.2 Stegodyphus mimosarum
GCCCGCCCACACAGTGCTCGCATCTGACAACGTGCTCTGCAAGGCATACAGATGCTTCCCTGGCCACCGTATTCTCCTAACCTGTCACCAATCGAACATGTGTGGGATGTAATTGGACGCCGTTTCCCCTGCCTCGTTCAGAAAACGAATTGTGGCAAATGGTTGAAAGGAAATGGACAGCCATCCCTCAGGACACCATCCGCACTTTTAGTGACTCTATGTCTAAACGTGTTTCTTCGTTCAT
Source organism: Stegodyphus mimosarum (assembly GCA_000611955.2). Lineage (NCBI taxonomy): Eukaryota > Metazoa > Arthropoda > Arachnida > Araneae > Eresidae > Stegodyphus > Stegodyphus mimosarum. The sequence continues at coordinate 70,268 of KK117626.1, forward strand.
CGCTGTCCGCGGTGGTCCTTCATCCTACTGAGCCGACGCCGTTCTCTCTTTGTATTCTGAATATCATTTTGAAATAAAGATTACTTGTTGCTGCTTTGCTGTCTCTGTCTTTTTTCCAAATTTCATCACTTTCTGACCACTCCTTCTTGGTGTTGCATTATAAATTTCATCACTTTCTAACCACTCCTTCTTGGTGTTGCATTTCCAATGTCGAGCAGTGTATATAACATGTACTTATTGGATGTTTTATCATGTAATTATAGCAAATTAAAAACTTAAAAAATTTTTCTTATTAGTCGTCGCGGTAAGACCACAATTCAGTGGAACCTCTTAACACAAACGCCATTCATCGTGAATAAATTGCCTAAAAACAAAAATGCCTCGATGACGAATAGTGTTCCTAGCAATGAACATCTGCAGCGAATAATGTTTAAAGAGTTTCTGAGATATTTATGTGACAGAATTAACTTTCTTAGAATTCTTGAAATACCTTTTTTATATTGTCAGTTGCTTAACTGCCATTAGCAAAGAGTGGCAGCAAGTTGCTTACAATACCATGAATTCAATCTGGAAGAAATTAGGGCCAAATTGTGTTGCTGGCAGAAATTTAAGGGCTTTTGCATTTAAAACACAATTTATGATTTATGATATTATGTTTTTAGGTGAGACCATGTGCTTGGTAAATAACAATGAACACGTGGAGAAATAAGGTGAGGAAATGAGATCAACAATGAATAACTGCAGCAGTTTAGCAGGAGGCCGATGTGTAGTAAATGTCTTTACAGCAAGGAAGAAAAACTCATCCTATTTCGTTAATCCACGAATGTTTGCAAAAGTGGGTAAGATGCAAAATTTTCACACGTTGATATCATCCTCATAAAACTATAATAAACTAAAGAATAAGCATTTTCAATGACAATGCCCTGTTTCACTTTAGAAACATTTTAAAACGTACACAACAGCAAATGACATTAGACCAATTTTAAGTGAAACGGAGGCCTAGTGAGTCGTTAGCATAGTCAAAAGGCCTTAAAAGATAAAAGAAATGCCACAAGACAGTTACCTGAGATGTTATGAAAACGCACTATTTATCCAAATCAAACCACAAACATGTCTTCCGTATCATTTTCCGCTTATGTTGTTCACATCATTTCCTATAAATCAAAAATTAAGTTAAGTTTTCGTCCAATTTGTCTGTTTAATATTTTCCGCATGCTCTTTGTGTTAAATTTAATTACTTCGTTGGTTTTGTGGTATGCAGACAAAGTGTTGATATAAAATAAAAATCTGATGTATACACCACATGACTTCCTTCTATGGAATATTAAATTATACGCATTTTTTCTTGGCCCTCTGTCGCTAGGTTCACTTAGCAGCGTTACATCTCATTCATTTTATTACTTAGAATGCACAAAAAATTATATCTTCTGAAGAATAAACTAATCTTTGCCACACGTTCTATTCAAATACTATAATAAATATAAAACGATGCATAAGATAAATTAAACAAACAAACAGAAAGGAAAGAAAGAGTTTTTCACACACGATTCAGTATTTCTCATTCAATTAATTCAGTTCTCCCTTCGCGACAAGGCAAAAGTACATAAAAACTCAAAATGTCTACATTAAAAACTGAAAGATATAGAAAAATATAAAACACAAAATACAGTTAAAATAATTTAAAAAAATTTTTTAATCTACATTAAAAATTACGAAGTAAATCTTATCTCCTCGAAAAAATTCCAGAATCGATTAAATATCATTTAATTCGTAATAGTAAAAGAAGGCGTTATCTTTGTTGTTGAGAAGCTTAGTTTCTCTAGATCGGCAACAAATCCGCTTTTTCCTAAGTTTCAAATGGAAACAAATATGGCTGCCATGGGGAAAATGATTAGGCTTAGTCGCACTTAAACAACTTTTAAATTGTTGATACTTCTACAAATCTTGCATGCAGATTTACTAAAGGCAACATAATTCAATAATCTTTAAAGCAAAATATGCACACTTTACCAACATATAAGAATACAAAAACTGAGCTCACTAACCAGACTAACAGAGGGAATATATACATACATATACTGATATACGTTTGGTGCTGTCGATTGCAATTAAAATAGGAGGTGCACATCTGCGTGTTATATGAGTCCTATATACAAAATTTCAACTTTCTGAGGCTATTCGTTTTTGATTTCTGAGAGATACATGTATGCATATATACATATATACGTGCGTATGTATGTACGCACAGACGCCACAAAAAATCTCATCAGAATCCATTTTAAATCAGTTTTATAATTTTTGTGGGGGAAAAGAGTCCTTTATTCTGTCCTTACGTTCAGGTGTCACGCAAAAACATCGTAAAATTGCTTTCGATAATGGTCAAAATGGATATTTCCGTTGAAATATGATACCCGAAATTTTTCGCGATTGCAATAATATTTCCTTTTTACTTCGTACAAGGAAGTAAAAATGAGTAATATTCTGCATTCCGGAATGAATACATTATTATCCATGATACATTAATTTAGTTTTGGAAACGAATTTGGTTTACGAACATTTCGGATGTCGAACGGGCTCTGAAAGCTAATTATATTCGTGAACTAATGTTTCGCTGTATATAACGTTTTATACATTTCGTAGTCTGGTTATTCCATCTCTGAAATCAATTTATACTACGTTAAGCTACCACAGCTTGAATTATTAAATTTTGCATTTTTGTAGCACATTTGAAGTCGGAACGGGAAGTTAGCATACCTTTCTAAAGATTACCGAACTCCTATCAATTTTTGGAAGTTCTAATTCTTACTTTGCGAGCTACTTCTGCAGCAGGACAGAACAAGTTTCAAAAGAGTCCCTGGTTAAGACTTTATTTCCTAATTTGAAACAGTGCCACTTGCCGTAAAATTTGTAGACCTCTAGTCTGAGAGACTATCGTGACGAGACAAGGAAGAGAGGAAAAAGATTAACATAAAGACAAACTGGTAATAAGACTTGATAAAAAATAGAAAAATCTGGAAGCTTTTCTCAGATTTTACATCACGTCCAAAGAGGCCTTTTTTTAACGTTTTTTGTGTTACCTTTATTCATTAAATATCACGTTCTTTGCACTTAAACCGTAAAATTCAATTCAACAGCAATATCGCAAACTAATTTTAAAATGAGCATAGCTTTAGAATTTTCGATACATAGTCTCGTGCCCTGGAAATAAAGACGTTTTTATTTTCCAGTGTTGCCATTGCTCGCTTTGAAATCGTCCAGTTTCTAAATCAAAAATTCGTTGAAGTGTTACAAGATGTGAAATCAATGGTGAAACAAATTCCAAATTAGGGCTTCCAGATGCCTATATTCGGTGGAAGATTACGTTATTCAGAATTTGAGGACTCTAGGAACCGTTGTGTTATCACAATGCAAGAAACATATATACATTATGCAGATTCTTCGTTATTTAATTTGTTTAAATATAACACAGGTCTATAATATTTGGTGACAACAATTTGAAAAGTGATACGCCATTTGTACTGATTCAGCGCAAAATGCCAAAACAAAATTAAGAGCTCTTCTGGGCTAACGCCCTTTGGGCTAATAAATGCAACATCTTTTTTTTTTTATTATTATATAAATACAAGAGAGAATAGCGTTATGATCTCAAATTGATGACCCCAAAGCAATTTAACGGTAAATAGATTTCGAATAAACTTATTAACATTTTTATGAGAGGAATTTGAAAAAAAAGATTAAAATCTTTATTTTGGAGTCCAATTCTGCATTATTATCGCTCAATAAAAACAATCTGATATAAGTTGTGTTCAAAGATTTGAAGATATATATTTGATGTTTCATTCGTACTTGTCAAAAGACAAGTGCTCTCAGTTGCAAAATTTGTTGCAGTAAAAATCATAATTATGCTTGAAAGTACATTCAAATGTGAACAGTTTCTTCTGCAGTTGAAAATTAATAATTCTAAGAAAAGAACCAGATTGGCTGATGAGCATCCACAATTCGTAATGAAGACTATTTCTAGTAATTTTTCTCCAATATTACAAACTTTATCAAAACCAAAAATCCGTCAGGCTTTGTAACCGGAAGTTGTAGTAAGAAATAAAGAATTTAATAATGATTAACATAACACATACATGAATCTTTCCTGCATACGTCGAACTGTTTCTGCATTCAGTCCCGGTTTCTAAATTTAGAAAGAAAGGATGAGAATATAAAAGCACATTTTAATGCTAATGAGACATCTTTAAGATCAAAAGGACGTTTCAGCGACAGTTTCTTATTTTTTGTTTCCAACATTTTACGAATTTTTCCTTTTTATTCTTCTTTGTAGCACTTACTGAATATCAAACCCTGTCACGGCTTTAGTTATATATTCTCCTCCTTTCGGCGCTCCTTCCTTTTCTAAAAGATTAAGTGACATGTGACACTTTTGGATACTTAATTGAATATAATTACAGATAACCTTAAATTTAGCTTTTCGGAAGAAATAAATGGCATCATTTTGACCGCACAGTTCTAGTTCTTGAAGGTTATGGAGATAGGATGACTTAATTAACGGGGAAAGATAAAATTAAAGAATTTGCTTAATCCTTTATCTTGGGATCGTATCTTAAATTTAATAACCTACTGCTGGGATCATATACCATTATTAATGCATGTGTAAGTTAATTTAATTAGCATTCATTGTGTCTTTTTGAAGGTAGAGGGCTATAGATGTTTCTCAGTCCCCTTTGACTTTAAGACAGTAATTGAAGAGAAGGTGATGTTAACGAGATTCTGGTAATCACTTCAATGATCTTAAACACCCGACTTGGTAAACAAGGAAAGGAAATTTAACAATAGCGAGATGATTAAAGTTTGTTCCTGGTTAAATATTTTCCTTACTCTAAAACGTATTGAACATCTTTTTTTTTTTTTTTTTTTTTTTTTAAGAATTTGAGAAATCGAAGATAAAGTGTATGACGTCAATAGAATGCGTTTTATTACGCAAAGATATATGTTTGGCAGTCTAAGACGACTCTCCAGAACGATTCCTCATTAGGATGATATACACTTACACCATTGTTTAATGTGAATCTTTAAGCCATCAAGAGGACAAAGATAGTTAATTTTTCTTTGTTTTGCTTTCTTTCGTTTACCACCCTCTTAAATGTTATGAGACCTACTTCTGCAAAAATCTGTAATTCATACGACTAAAAAAATTAACTTTCATTTTTTACAGTTTTATACTTGTACTCCCATTTTTTTCATAGCGAATCAGATTGAGTTATAAACTTGTAAATTTTGCAATATCAGTTCTATGTCAAATGAAAAACAAAATTGGTCATGGGTTTAGAAAAAGGTTAAACTGACATTAAAAAATAAATTTCTAAGTGAATTTTACACCAACTTTAAATTGGTTATTATTTAACGAAATGCCTAACTGTCCTACAAAATTGAGCATCTCATCATTTTGAAATTAAGATCACCTAAACGAATTATGAAAAAAATGCAATCGAAATAGCAACACATTAAAAGAATTTCTCCCGCCTTCTTGGCATGCCTTCGTGGTGTAATAATTAGTACACTCGGCGCGTATTAGAGAGGTCAGCGGTTCGAGTCCCGGCGAGGGCATTGCTCATTTTGCAAGAACCTGCTTCAAAATAATCCTAATGACTCTACAGGGGCGGCCGAACTAAAAAAGGTGGTGGATGATGATTCTCCACCATCAGGATTTGGAGATTAGTTCCCCTAATCAGCAATAATCCTTTAAAAAGAGGGGGGTTTATAGGGTATTTCTCCCGCCTCCTTAGCATGCGCTCGTGATGTAATGATCAGCACACTCGCCAGATTCTACTTCGAAAAGACGCAGGGAGGTCAACCCATGATTCCGGCAATAAAGCCAGCAACTCTTGTAAAGAGTAAGTGGGCCCGCCAAAGCGTCGAGTAGGAAGGATCTCGAGTTTGATCCCAGGTGAACGGGCTGGATGTTTGTTTTCATGGTTCTACCCATATGTAACCTAAATACGAGTCAGTTTTCCGCGAAACGTCCTCCATTAAGGCACTCCCCCTCCACCTCTGTAAAATCCACTAATATATTTATAAACAAATTAATACAAATTGTGTTATAGACGACATATTTTATTTTGTAGAAAAGCAAATTTTGCACTCTATGTGGTTTGCTTCTTGTTACTTTTATGTTATTTTAATTACTTGGCCGGAGGCTTGTTTTTGGGGATAATACTTGATCCATAAGTAGTAAAAAAATTAGAAATATGTCCGCAACAATCTTTAAATGTTTTGTTCATATACGGAATAAGCGATTAATGAAACTGATTACTTAGTTAACTTAGTTATCTTCAAGGAAATACCATGAACTCAGGATCTGATGGAAAATACCAAAAGATGTCAAGAAAGATTAGCTGCTGGGTAAAAGCTAACAATCAGAGTCAACACACCTTACATATAGAAAGTGGAGAGTAAACTATCTCAGGCAAATAAAATTTTGAAAAGGAAACTACTGATAAATCAAGATTATGATTCAATTTACTTATCGTCCCTTACGTGGCCCCTGCTCCTGGATTTAAATACGCCAATGTATCGGAAAAATATGTCAGTCATTTCAGAAATGCCTCAGGCCCACCCACAGCTGAGTGATTAAGACCACTAAATATTAGTAATTCGTTCGACCTGGCTTGAGTTCGATCCCAGGCGAACGGGCTAGCTGCATGTTTGGTCCTTTTTTTTGTGGGGGGGGTTGTGGGTTTCTGCATGAATACGAACCAATTTTCCCCAGAAAGTCTTCTACAAAAGCATCCCTTCTCTTAGGTGGATAACTATCTTAGCTTTACCGTATTCAAATAAACTAACTTAACCAAAAGTGCCTCAGAATTATCTCAAATTTACAATATTTTGTATGCCTATAAATTCGATGACACGAAGATCTGGAAGTGGAGTCTATTGATACTGTTGCGTGCGTACGGGTTCGTTATGGATTGAATGCACAAGACATCAAAAAGTTAACAAAATTTATTCTTTCCACAAGAAATAAATCAAAATGCCGAAATATTTCTTCAGAGATATTCGCACAGTATCTCAAACGTTTAACAATACTCAATTCAAAACAGATAAACTAATTCTATCTCACATCGAAATCGCTACAGAATTAGATAAACAAACAGCAGTTCGCTTTAAACAGCTATAACTACAACTTAGATGAGGTGTTTCAATTCGGCTTTTATAAGCTTTTTAATTATCACTAGAATAATCTCGATTTTTCTAGATTTTTCTGGATGGCAACAGCAATTACGAGATATTTATTTATTAAATACTAAATGCACGCGTTCTTTTATTTTTATTTTTCCGACGTAGCTTTCTCTTCAAAAGTCGTCTGCGTTGCACTGGAAAATAAAGCAATTTTAATTACAGTTCTAAATAAATAGCCAAATAAATATGAAATTCGTAACAATACTATTCTTCTTTCAGTAATTATTCATATTATCAGAGAAAAGCTATAAATTCTGACTTGAAATAATTACGTGAAACTTATGATTTCGATTAATTTGCATAAAAATCTTTAAAGAGAATACAGACGGTCTTTTTACAATGTTAACTAGTAATCTTTACTTCTGCGCCATTTAGATGCATATCTTTCCATTGGCCAGGCTCTTTAGAATTGATTTTCTCCCCTCACCCCCCCCGAAATCCCAACTCCTATATTCTTCGAGTATCAGCGATGTTGCTAAGGCTGTTTTACATACTTTTGGTCCTATCTGATCTTCCTGCACTAATTTTTGGACAAAACAACAATAACAGTTCGGAATATTTATAATTATTGCCACAAAAGGTTTTAATCTCCCTTTATCCGTTAAACCCCTGAGAGCATACTTTATAAGGCGGAAAGAAATAGCTTTACTGTTGGACCTTTACTTATTACTTTGTTCTATGGAGAAGAGAAAATAAAAGGGATTGGGAAGATCTTAAAATGACATATTATACTACCATTATTAGTCCAAAGGGGCTGTGTCCCTGAAGGACTATTGTTTTCGATTTCGTATTTTGCGTTGATTCACTATAAATGTCCGACTCCCTTTTGAGATTGTTGCCACCAAACATTATCGCCCTGTATTATATTTAAAGAAATTAACTAATGAAGAATCTACATAAATTTATATATGTTTCTCGCATTGTGATAAAACAACTGTACCTAGAGCTCTCTGATTTTGAATAACGCACACTTACATCCGAATATAGGCATTTGAAAGTCCAAATTTGGAATTTCGAATTTGTTTTATTATTTATTTTATATTTTGTAAAACTTTAACGAATTTTTGATTAACAAACTCAAAAATTTAAAAGCGAGCAATGGCAACACTCTACGGGGAAAAAAGAAACCTTTTTATATCAAGCGCACGGAATTGTGTATCGGATATTCTAAAGACATGCTCATTTTAAAATTATTTTGCGATATTTCTGTTGAACTGAATTTAATGGTTTGAGTGCGAAGAACATGATATTTAATAAATAAAGGTAAACACACAAAACGTTTAAAAAAACGCCTCTTTGTACATAATTTTAAATCTGAAACATTTCAGATTTTTTTTATTTTTTTAGTGTTATTATGATCATTGGTTTCAGCGAACATTTGAAGATAAAAGCGAAATTTGTCAACAATATCAATGTGGCATATATTTATGAATGACAGCAATCGTATGTTTTAAATCATTGCTTGCAAAGATATTTTGAAACTGGCTTATATATAATATTTGCATTGATTACACTATTAAAAGCTTTGACAGTTCTAGTTTAAAAAATTGTCTATTTCTTATTATACTGTTAATATTAACATGCAAATTATCAGATGTCTGTCAAGTTCTGTTGGGAGATAATGTTTCCCCCGAATGCAGGGTTTGGGATAAAACACCTGTGAATCTTATTCTGCTCTTCTGAGTAATTTTGATAGTTGGAAATTTTGCGTCTTCATAAGATGCAGATTTACGCAGTTATAGAAATTCGTTTTCGGACTTCCCTTTAGGGGCGGGGGAGGCAGCAACTTTTAGTCATCAAAAGAACTAATTAATCAAGGTGTTCGAAAACAAACAGTTCGCAAAAAATATAAAATATATGACTTCCTTGTATGGCCTATTAAATTTACACATTCTTTGCATACATTCAAACGTATCATTCACACATTTACATTCAAACGTACTTCTTGGAATTTCATCAGAGATATACTTCTCATTCACTCAATTTATTTCTTGCTCCACGACAAGGCAAATATACATAAAAACTCAAAGCATCTTCATTAAAAATCGCGAAATGCAGGAAACCCTGAAACAGCAAATACAAAAACAGATAAAAAATAACAATTTTTGAAATTAATATTACAGTTTCTACTCCCAAACAAATTCGACCAGCGATCAAGCAGACAAAATCTTCGGTGTACAAAACTAAAAGTTAACCTTTGATCCCACTAGGGAAAAGACTCTGAAGTTGGTGCACCAACTAACTTAATTCGCTATTCTGCTAAGTTTCAAATGTAAACAAAAGGCGGCCACGTTAGGCTTAACTCGCCTCTTAAGCTTTTAAATTGTTGATAATTCTACAACTATTGCATGCAGATTAATTAAAGGCATAAAAACTTAACCGAAGTATAAGAAAGACACAATTTAATTACTTTTAAAGCAAAAAATGCACAATTTACCAACATATAATAACAAAATACTGAGCTCACAGAGCTTGGGAATAATGGGAATATATATACACATTTGGTGAGCCGACTGCAAGGAAAAACGGAGATATACAACTAGATGTTCTAGCAGTCCCATTTACAAAATTTCAACGTTCTACGACTATTTGTTCTTGAGTTATGCGAGATACATTCATACATATAAACGCTACAAAAAATATTTTCTGAATCCATTTTAAATCCATTTTACTATCCTTTCGGAGAAAGGAATCCTTTATTCTGTCCGTATGTACAGATGTCATGCAAAAACATCATTTAAATGGGTCCGAAACAGGTCAAAATGGATATATTCGTTGAAGTATGATACCCGAAATTTTTCACGATTACAATACTTCCTTTACTTCATAGACGAAAGTAAAAACGAACTCCAAATTCAAATTCGGGCTTTAAGATCCACATGGTAGGGTGAAGGAAAAATTTTAAGTGTACTTAAGCACATTTAAAATTTGTTGGCTGTAGGTGTTCCATTTTTTTACAGAATGGCGAACAAACATGCATACATACATACAGATGCTTCATTATTAAGTATAAATCTTTGTCTGACAACTTTAGTTTTAGTGCAGCCAAATAGTTATCTTTATATTAATCTTCAGTTTGGTATCTTAACGACGAACTTTCGTTTAACCATTTTCATGACTAGTTTGCTTTCTTTTTTTTCAGGGGGGGAGATATATTGCCGAACGTTTTACTCCCATCAACATGCCCGTGGTTTTAAAATTCATTTAAATTTCAATAAATCGTTGCTTTTGATATTTGACCTGCTTCTGCAATGTTTAAACTCGCCAATTTTGCTTTTCATTCTATAAAAATGACAAAAGTGTATGGCTCTCTTCCTCATTCTTCAAATGAAGAACATTTTATAAACGGTTCTCGCATTTAAATGAAATTGCTTTTCCATTGACTGAAATAAATTTTTGTTGCCATGGAACAATTTGAAAGTTTTGAATATTTATCTTTATTGGCTCATATTTATCTAATGTAAATTGTCTCATGCTTATTTGCTACTGCCTTTATTTTTCACTGAATGTTTCATGACATATAATTGAAGACGAATTTATCTTTAATGCTATAAGTTTCAAGGAAAATACTGCATTTACATCACATAACACAAACGCAGCAAAGATAAACGTCATTAAATGCAATCACTAGTTTAAAGAAGACGCTTATATCGTTCTTTTCAAATCGCTATTTGTTTGGAGATTTATATTCCTTTTTTTAAAGGGTTTGTTCTTTTTTCCTAGATCGATATCCAATAGCTTTACAGCTCCTCGTGTAGTTTCTGCTTTCACCTCCGCAAATATTGAAATCTCTCTTTAAAAATAGATTCTCCCATTCTTTTAAAATCGCTGCCAATTGAAAGTTTTCTATTTATTTCCGATTTGTTTTCTGTTGAATGATTTTCGGAATATCGCAAATGACTTAAGGCAGAGTCATATTTTCAGTAAAAGATTATTCTTGATGTTTTTAAGATTTTCATTCTTTATAACACGGGAAGCATTTTTCTGTAATTTGTTGATACAGTTATTAAATTCATTAAACGAATATAATTTTTCAGTTGAGGATTTTACCATTATGACTCATTAATAGTTAGAATAAATAATTGTGACTGAGTAGTTCGAGAAGTGGCAATTTGTACACTGCACAAAAAAAGGGGGGTGGCATTTCTGTATCTTCCATTCTACTGGGCCGATTGACAAAATTCAAACTGCATTTTTCATGTCGCGACTTAGGATATATATTAGATTTTTATATAGCACTGTTTTAATACAGGTAGTTTGACACAAAATCGGACTTTTTCTGAAATGACATGCCAATTTCTTATCCGTATTTCGATTCTATGGCTCAAATGATGCCTAAATATTAAATTTTGTAAAATTTGATGCGAAATTTACGGAGAAATTTGAAAATTTATATTGGCGCATTTTTTTCCGTTTGCGCCAAGAATAATTCACTTGGCGAACTTTTTAATTTATAGCAACCTATTTTCCTTTCCTTCTTTTTCATGGTACAAGAGCGACAAAAAAGTCACGTTCATTGTGTTCAAACAATTTCAACAAAGTTCGTAAACCACGTTTGGCGTTATTATCGCTTGTAACAAATATGCCAAATTTCAAAACACGCCATGCGTAAATTCACGTTTATCTTAGGAAATAGTGGATAAAAACTCTGATTGTTTGCAAGTGTGCCAAGAAATACATCTACTTTAAGATGATGTTAAAAATTTTATAGAATTTATTAAATTTATAATACAAAAAGTTTTCGAAAAATTTATAAAAATTATTTAAAAATACAAATTTAAAATGTAAATCATAGAAAATGGGCGAATTATATTTGGAATTTTTATTGAAGATTGCTTTTTCTCATGATATACGTTTCAACGAAACAGTCCATCAGTATGAGTTGTGAGCAGGCCTAAATAGAGTAACTTTAATTATAACCACCCAGTAATTTATGTTTGCAATTTACTCTATTTTTTTATTTTCAGCTTCTTCAAATTTATGTAAATAAAAAGAAGAAACGAAAAAAATGAAATGAATGGGTAGAAAATCACTTCTATTTACCGGCTTTCGAAACTCAAGCAATCCAAATCTGCCATGCATATTTGCGTTCATGATAGCACTTTGGAAAGGAAGAGAGCATAGTCAGTTTTGACTAAATCCAGCTACTCCTGCGTCGAAATCCTGTATTTCCTTTAAAGATACAAGGTTTGGATAAAAAGCAATGGCAACATGTAGATAGTTCTTAAAATTACCATGGGTACAAACGCTTGCAATCCTATAATATAATCGGGGGACATGTCGTCACTTTCTTCCAAATTATTGGAAGGCATCAGCACCTACTTCAAAACAGCAAACATCATCAGCACTCACTTCTGCTTATGCTCCACAGCAACCATCCTAAAGCACGGATAACATGTTGAAAACTATTCTAACGGATTCCTCACAGTGATTCATTATTGTTTTTCCAAGAGATCATAGTGACAGAGAGTCATGTCGAGTGAGTAAAACTCCCTTCACTAACAGCGCAATCTGTGAACATTATGACACCGTTCATTATCATGCAGGATGATGGCATTTGCCACCTGAGGCATCATTTGCATTTAGCACTTACAC
>KK117626.1:83119-94361 GCA_000611955.2 Stegodyphus mimosarum
ATCATGAGAGACCAAACCGAGGCCGAATAGATGAGGCCATTGAAAACTAGTAGTCCAACCAGTTCAAATTCCGGTAGATGGGCTGGTTGCATGGGTGTTTTGTTGATATCTTCATGCGTAAGGTGAATAACAGCCACTTTTCCTTAGAAACTCCTCCCCGAAAGCATGCTTTCCCTTAGGCAGAGAGTTGTCCTCAACTCTGCTTTAACCTTCCCGATAGAATTGGGAAGAGGAAAAGAAAGAAACGTCTTCTTTGCCGATACGTTAAATTGCAAATTTGTATATAAACTTATTTTGTACACTGATGTGCAAAAATATTTATTTATTGCACATGTAAGATATTATATAACATATTAAAAATAGCTGTAGTCACACATTTGAATGAATTTAACCAAATGAAGGCAAAAAGTTGGTAATCTCAGTGCCGAACTTGATAGTTGTAATTCTGAAACCAGAAATTTATACAACCAAATATTTTAAGTAATTTTAGTGGTCTAATAACTGCGTCTAATAAATTTATATTTTAAAACTTGTTCCGTAGAAAAAGAAAGAAATTTAAGTATTAGTATTGGACAACAGAATTTTAAGTTAACTCACGTAACATCTGAATCTAGATACTTTTGATTGAATACTAACCAAATCACGTAACTTATCAACTTTGTAAAATAAATGATATCAGTTCAACTCTCAAACCCTTTAAGTCAATACTAAAGAAATAATATCCTGTCTGATGTTTTGATGTAAAATCAAAAGATTATTCATCCATAAAAAAATTTTAAAATGCAATTTACAATCAAATTCTATAAATGCTATCTCTCACTAAAATAAACTATATCCTCTGTCTTTCCTGAAAACACATAAATCTCAGTGCAACAATTCCTAAACTCTAGATACCCACAAACTCTTCATTTAATTATAAAAACAGAACAACTCGAAACACCAAAAAAGGACTAACCGTCCAAGTCAGAATCATCACTAGTTTAAATAAAATTGAAAAACCGATCGTATAGTTCAAATACACATAAAATTAATTTCCAACTACACCTTCTCTAAACTTTACTACCCAGGGTCGAATTAAGAAATACACGTTTTCTATAAGGGTCACATGGGTGACATGAAGTAGACCGCCATATAAAATAACTCAATTAAAGCCCACAATATTAAATCACGAAACCCATTAATTTCTAGAATAGCATAAATTAAGATAGCTGGTCAGACTACCCCTACAAAAACACGTAAAATTATACGTAATTTAAAACATTAAATTACGCACAATTTTACATTTGACATTCTGAATAATGTCCAATATTATGCCCAAATTATTAGCAATGTACTCTACCAGAACTATGTAATTATCACTGAACACTAAAACTCATTTAGGTTCTGAAATTACTCATTTTAAACTTTTTTCCAAATTCTACCAAATTCTTAAAAAACACCTTAAAATTATTTTATTCTTTTTAAATAATTACTCATGAATTTTGTTGATTGTAAGAATAGGATATAAAGGAATCTTTAAAGCGTTAAGTAATGCAATTAATTAACAAGAACCACCTAGCAACAAAAAATAACTGAAAATACACTCACTGTTGGACACTTTTTCCTTTTCTAAAGCAAAATCTGATGACTGTATTCACTACGTTAGTTTCTTTTCATGAATCGGGCACAGCAAAATTATAAGTTATTTCTCCCGCCTTCTTAGCATGCCTTCGTGGTGTAATGGTCTGCAGGCTCGGCGCGTATTTGAGAGGTCCGAGGTTCGAGTCCCGGCGAGGATAATGTTCATTTTTCATGTATCCCGCTTCGAAATAACCTAATGTTTCTACAAACTGTTAGAACAGTAATTTTCACAAAATCTACTTCCCCCGATTACAGTCATTAGGGAGTCCAAATTTTGATGATGTCTAAATCTCTATAACTTCAATCGCTAATCACAGATGAGGGAAGAACAACGAACTTGGAAACAGGACCGCAAACCCCAGATAGATGATAAGATGCTCCTTATGAAACAACAAACTTGAAAACAGGACCGCAAGCCACAGAAAGATGATAAGATGCTTATTAATTTTTTATCTGAATCCAATGAAGCTCCTTGAATTATCCGTCGGCATAAGGTCGAACACTTTATTCTCTTTCTCCATTTTTTTGGGGGGGAGGTTATTTCTCAATAAGGTGGAAAATTCTGCAAAAATCTGTTCCTGCTTCTCGTACAACAGCTTTTAAAACCTGGCAAACGCTAAACTACATACAGCCTCTAAATTCATTTTGGCTCAAATTAACTATAAATTAATATTTACCCAATCAAACACTTACTTATCTTGAACTAACTCTATCCAAAGAGAAAAAGGACACTACTTTTCAAAAAAGGTCTAGCCCCGTTTTAAAACTGACACACCCGCAAAATGCAAAGCTTCAAGGAATGTTTTTAACCGTAATTCTGTCAAAGATGCGACACCAGTAGTAATAAAATAAACAGAAAATTTTCAATTCAGAACGAAGCCGAAACTTTCTGTCCTCCAACGAGAAAAATACGTGCGCAGTTTGGAAATGAAGGGGGGAAGCGCAGATGTCCGCCAACCTACAACCCCCATATGAAGAGCATGGGAACTGAAAATCATCCACTTTACAGCTCTACCATTCTTTTCGCAAGCTTATTAAGAAAGTAGCGCATTCAACAGAGAAATGAATTTAAATAATACTATATTAAAAATTAATTCTCAGGTATTAACATTATAAATTCACTATTCACTTAAATTTATACATTCATAACGCATTGTAAATTAATACATAACAAACTTACATACCTATATATCTTTTCTTTGTTGTTTTAATGAGTAATTTTGGGGAAAACATTCCTAAAGCGCAGTTACTTTTATATTGTCATTTCTATTATTAACCCTATGAAAAGTGTTTTAAATATATTTAATAATAAATAAGGTATATTTAAAATATTTCTTGGTAAATATTTAAATTGCAAAAAGAATTTAAACTATACGACGAAAGTTCATATTTTTGCTATAAAATACCTAATTTAGGTGCCGAAAATGTCTGTTAATTATGCGCTACGCTGCAAGCGATAAATATTTCAAATAAAATTGCATGCAGAATTTAAAATAATAAAACCTGGGTCTTGTAATCTATATATATAAAGAAGAATGTCTGTCTGAATGTTTGTTCGCGATTAACTCAGTCACTACTAAAGCTATCGTCACCAAACTTTCTACGATTCTTTTCTACTGCCTGAAAACCTCGTCATCCACTTTTTTCCAAAAAAAAATGGCTAAAATCAGAGATATTAATTAAAAACTCTGAAAACGCTAATTCTCGCCGTCATTTTTCGGAGTGGCAACAGTCTCGCGCGCTGGATATACATATGTGCTTTATTTCGAGAAGTGTCGCCCCTGCCCGCTTTCAAATCGTAGAGTTTGTTAATGAAAAATTTCCAAGTTTTACAATGAAATAAAAATAGCATTGCTAAACATTAAATACATTATTTCCGATTCCAAAAAGTCATGGGAAGCCATTTCGACTGTCCCCATCTTCGTACTACTTTAACCAGCCGAAATATTAATTAAAAACTCTGAAAACATAAATTTTCGCACTCATTTTTCCGAGTGGCAACAGTCTCGCGCGTTGGAGATAAAAATGCTTTATTTCGAAACGTGTTGCTATTGATCGCTTTTCAAATCGTAGAGTTTGTTAATGAAATTTTAATGATTTGCAAGTTTTACAAAATCTGCGTATATGAAGAAAAATGTCTGTTTTTTCGAGTTTTTGACTTCTGATTAATTATGATCAATTTTTTGCCACATTTAATCGATTAAACTTGAACATAGGTGAAATATTGGATGGAATTTGAGCTTTAACGACCACTTGATTAGAAAGACGAAAATCATTAAAAACTCCTTTCCATTGTTGCTGATATAATGAGAGATAATTAAATTATTTTTCTATTAAATTATTTTCCATCAAAATTTTGTATGTGGGTTCCCTATCGCATGAGACTGAAAGATGTATGACTATGAATCGTATTTTTACATGGTTATTAGAGAAAGATTACAGCGGTATTCTTCTCTCTGTTGTTAGATACATTACTTTCAATCTAACTAAACTAGAATCACTTACTTCCGCTAGTTTGAAATAAATGTTTACACAACAGTTTAAAGATTCTAAAAATTCACATTTAATCTTTAATGAGATAAAACCGTTTTCTCTAAGGTATGTTCAAGGCATTGCAAATTAATGTGAAAATATAACTAGTGGTTAGCCCATAAATGTGACAGAAGAATATTCCAGAATTATTCTCCAGGGAGCAGTTCGTTTTCTCCGAGATTAAACAGTTCTGATAAAACAGTTTCGAACATTTCCTTGGTTGGCTTAACATTATATTACTCTAAGTACAACATCAGAATTCGCTTGTTGCGTCTCCATAATTATCATATGTTTGGTTCAAATATGTTACGCTTCAGAGCTATTTTGTTCCTTTCTCGATCGTTACGTTAGAGAATTTCATATAGCAACTGTTGTTAGAGTTGTTAGATTAAAATTCTAATTTAAAGCCAAACGATAACTGTAAAATGCTATAAAAATTTGAATAGATTTTTCGTATATTTTAGCGGGAGATTACCGTAATGATCTCTGTATCTCGAACATATCACGTAAAAGCGGTTTCATATAATATAGTCACTTGCAGGCAGACATAACTTCCAAAATATTAGCTTTAGGCGTTCGAAAGCATTTAATGACTAATATCAACCAAAATACATCCTGTATTTTGGTTGAGAATTAAACTTTCTTTATTATCACCTTCCTCTATCAAGTCTTCATCAGTTTGAATTTTAGTCAATAAATATCCAAAATGCGTTAACTTCTTCAGCTCAGGTTGTAAGGATTTTAAGCTCACTAACGTTTATTTTATTTTAAAACTTTACTATCATCTCTTATTTTCCACTTCCGCCCAGAATTAACGCGTGAATATGTTTATGCAAATTGTATTTGCTAACGCTTAAGTATTTGAGCTGTGGCTTTTTGCCAAGGAGAGAGAGAGCCTTCTTGCTGCGAGGCTTCACGCGAACTTGCCATCAGTTAATGTCCGCCTTTAAGGCCAGAGGTTTAAATCCTCTTGAAAGTTAAAGACGTACTGTAGTTTTCCGCAGTTTGCGTACTATAAACGTAGTAATTTAAAAGGCCAGTCTTAGTGCTAGTCATCTGTGTAAAATATTAAAAGTTAGCTCTTATTTAAATTTTAGTTAGTTAGTAGTCTTATATTCTTTTACGTTCAGATCACAAGTAGATTGTCTTTGTATCCCGAAGTGCGAGAACAGCTGTAAATTCGAGAAGCAAATAAAAGGGTAATTTTAACCCTTCTTATTATAGTTGTATCTCTATACACGAACTAACATAGCTTTTAGTAAGCTCCCTGTTCCTACTCAGGACTTCAGTTATGTTTGAAAATCAGCTAGAAGAAACAGTAATCCTGATAAGGTTAATTTCCTAATATGAGTAATTTTCAGCAACATTATTCTATTACAATCTGAGATAATAACAGGAATACTCTTCTTGGAGTTAAAAAACTATAGTTTTTTTATGAACCTTATTTGACACTAGTTAATTTAAACCAAAAAGATTTCAAAGAATTTGAAATTCCTACTACTGTGTTGTAACGTTCTACTCTCCTTCTGTTGTGTAGAATCTTGAGAAATAGTGATTACACTGACGAAGGGTTAAAATTGCCCTTTATTAAACTCTTTAACTTATTTACAATGCCTCAACTTGACGCTAACATACTACGTCTCAACTTGGGCGGTAACTGAAACAGAAGAATCAAACTTAAAATAAGAGATAATCACAAATAGTAGATTTACCCTACAGGGCTCATATAATCCTGTAGCCTACAGCGCGCAAATGAGTCTAGTGGCAGCAAGATAATAGTGCTTCAGCCACGTCAAAACCAGCAGTAACTGCCAAACAGAAGTTTGCGTATAAGCACGCACGGCAATTTCCCGGACTCTCTCTTTTCTCTACTGGAACGTCGATATTTAACTTATTCTTCGACTAGTAGAATTTGCATTTCTTGCGCCCGCTACCAAATTTAAATATTCTGGCACTGACAATTAGGGGAATGAAGGCTTATAGGAAAGCAACTTAAAATTAAAATTAACTGGTTATTTAAAATAACTATAAATCCCTACAGTGTAATAAGATAAACTTTTCCGCGAGCTACTGTTAAGCTGAACTTTTGTTGCTGAAAAGTGAATTTTTAGAGCTTGGTTTTGGAACGCCAGATCTGATTCGATGCATAACGCTTTTTAAGTCGTTTATACACTAGGCATCAAAATTAAAGGATAACGATAGAAATAAAACGTAATTGATACTTAACGAATTAATTATTAAGAGAAATTTGTACAAATGCCTTAGTTAACATAAATTACAATTTTGGCACTTGATTATTCGCAAATTATTGAAATTAAAACCAAATTTATCGAAATTCGAAAATGATGGAAAAATTAAGTCACCTTTTGCGGAAAACATTTTTCTTTCATATGGCGTATGTTTACCTCGGACAAATATGCACACGTCACATCACAGACTTCACGAAAATTTGGATCAAATCTTGCGCAATTGCACGCCACTATTCTAAAAATGCACTTGTTGCATTCTAAAAATGCGCTTGTTGTCAGCCCCTGGCGTGTCCCGAGGTGGAATTGACGCTTTGAAATGCGACGCCCTAAAGCATTCCCCACGTGCTCAATCGGGTTCAAATCGGATGAGTAAGATGTCCAATCCATTCGAGTGATATCTTTGGTTTGCAAGTATTCTGATACCACATATACTCGATGTAGCAGAGCATTGCCATACATTAGCAAAAGCTCTGAAGCAACAGCATCCCTGAATAGTCTAGCTTTGGGTTCCAACGACTCGTCTACATATCTCCAAGCGGTTACAGAACTTCCTTCAAAGAGATGCAACTCGGTGTGGCCATTTGGGATGATTCGTCCCCAAGCCATTAAACCTCGGTCGCGGAAACAGGATATTTCCTAGACAAGGGAAGGCAAGTTGCGTATTCTTTCCTCTCTCCACATCAAAATACGTCTGGAATCACTATTCAGACCATATCTGAGCTCGCTAGTAAACAATACTCCGGCCCAGTGTCTTGAATGCATTGAACATGGTGACGGCGCCAGTTTAAACGGTTGGTCTGAAAGCTGAAATGAATTGGAGCCAAACCATTGGTTTTACCGCATACAATCCAACCTTATTAAGCCTTCGTGCACCAGTAGAAAGGCTAATTCAAGTTCCTATGGCAGGTTAAAAGTATGAACCAAATCTCTTGCCGTCGATAATGAGAGAAAATGGTCTTCTGATGCAGTTACTGCACTCGCTCGCCCTTAACGGCTGTCTATCAACTGATCCAGTGCTTAAAAAATCGGCTCCAAATTCTTGATATGACACTTTGTGGGATATTCAAATCTTGCGCGACCTCCATTTGCGCCTGACCTTCCTCGATTCTACTAATTATTCGCCACCTTTGGCCTTCACTTAAATGATGCCTTTGAACCATAACTACCGAATACTGATCACTCTCAGAAACCACATTCATTTTAAAGAAACCTACAGACCGAAATTCCAACATGCGTCCATTGGTCACCTCATTGTCAATTACTGAATTTGCATCATGTATGCTCGGAAATGCAATTTTGTGTTCAGTTGCATTTAATTAACAGAAATAATTACAGCATCGGACATTGGGTGCGACATTAACTTACTCAACATACGTTTTCTCATTATCCTTTAATGTTGATCAGCAGAATCTACGCAGTGGTCTGTTGTTCCATCACGTCAAGATAAACTCCATGAAATATGAACATCTCAAGGCAGATGAGTATACGAGTTAATCATAGTAGTAGATATGAATAGAGTCTCAGTATCCTTCTTTCCCACCTATTATAAATGAGAAAAATATCTCTCAAACAACTGCAGTAACTGAGAAACGATACCTAAGCCTTACATCTTCTTGTGCCCAGATAAGATAAGCACATCACAGTATTAGATAAACTATGAACGAAATCCACTTCGGATGATATTTGAGAAACCATTGAAAATTTCATAATACCATGTGGCCAAGTAAGTGCTATAAGGTATTTCTCCCGCCTTCTTAGCATGCCTTCGTAATGTAATGGTCAAGTACATTCGGCGCGTATTCGAGAAGTCCGTGGTTCGAGTCCCGGTGGGGACATTGCTCATTTTTCATGACTCCTGCTTCAAAAATACCTAATGTCTTCAAAAATGCCTAAAGTGCTACTAAATGTTTTCTTGTAGTATGTGTACTGAGGCGGAAAGTAATAACGGTTGTAATAAACCAAAAGACTATATAAAATTCTCTGCTTATTTTGAGGTTGGACGGGTCAGACGGATTTGGCTCCCCTCCGCTCCCAACTTTTGAAAATGGACTCTGCAGCCGAGAGCGGATAGTAAGAAGAAAGTAGCGAGTGACCGCGGTGACACCATGGTCTAAGGCTCCGTTCAGAAGGTAGTATAAATGTATAAATGTTATAGAGACATAGTCATAAGGCATAAAATGCGGAAGCTCTGTTCACCCCTGCGGGACAGGATCTAAGCCGTAGCCAATTAGAGAAGCTAAATTTGCACATGCGTTGATGTGTCTACAGCTTTCCAGCTCTGTTCCCTCGCTTAATAGGTTTCGTGTTTTCCTCTGATTCATCGACTCTTATATCAAGTAGGCAAAACGGTGAAAGCTTCGAACTTTGCCAAAACCTATAAACTAGTTTCTGTGACGTAGAAAGGTAACAACGAAGCTCGGCGTAAGCCATTTACGACATTTATACCCCCGTGTGAACGGAGCTTAAGGAAATATAATCCATCTCTCCAGCCGTAATTTTAAGTTTCTTCCCAAGTTTTTCTCAAGTGAATATTTTCTCATTACTTATAGAATCATTATTATGGAAGCTGAAAAAGTGGCGCCAAATTTATGGCCTCGGTGCGATCTAGTATGAGTGCTCATTTTTTTTTCTTTTTTGCAAATTCAATTTACTATGGAAAAATACTGACTCAGGCTAAAAATTAGTTTTTCGAAAGTAAATTGAAGAGTTATAATTCGAAAGGTATGTGTTCCTATTCAAAAATTCTTTGCCAATATTAAGACTAGTTAAATCCTGTTAAATTATTTTATTCCGTTACTTACATTTTAAGAATTAACAGCTTGTAGTTATTATAACGAAAGAAAATTTATTTAAATTCGAAGATAACAAATATGTATCTAAGTGAATAAAATACAATAACTTTTTCATACAATAAACTGTAAAGTATCATTTAAGTTTTTAACCAGTTATTTTATGTTACTATCCTTTTCTGTCGATTTCGTTTCTATTTGTCAGCTGGAATGTAAGTTCCCAGCTCCCTTGATAGTCAAATGACGTAGAAAGTAGGGAAGGTTTCAAAGGGTAAAATCAGAGCGTGTCCTGCCTGGTTGAAGGCTACGTTGCTAAATGTGATTCTGTCACGATTAGCATTCTGCAGCGTTGAGTTATTCTTGCCATTAGGCTTATTTACGCTGACTTAGGTGAGAACCAGCTTGCCTGTTATTGGAACTGTGACGCCGTTAGGTTATGCTTACTTTTATTAGTATTAGTTTACCCGTTATATCTAATTTAAGCCGTTGGCTTCTCTGAGCACGAGTTTGTGTCGTTTGTTAAACTATATTCAATAAAAAGATCCTTTTTACTCTTCTTCCGAAATTGTTTTTAGGAGCATTTGCATTGTCATAAAGTTTGAATACCACTGGGATACACTTTCAAACCTTAGTAACTGCGCCTGATTTTCATGTAAAAACATTTCATTAGTTAAAAGCCAAAACTATGCTAAGCGATTTCTGTTTGCAAAAAAAAACACATTTCTGGAGTTTGTTTGAAAAACAACAATGCTGGCTGTTCAGCACTTATTAATAAAAAAAATCTCTTCTAAAGATGCTGCCTCCAGACTTGCCGCAATTTTCGCACAAACGATAAGCCTAAATTCACTGTTTATAGAATAAAAAAATTAATAAATTAGATTGTAACATTATTTAGTGAGAAACTGAATTATTTTTCTTCGACGTTAGACCTTCCAATAATGAGAGTTTAACTACATTTATGACTTTCTCTTCTGTCCAAATAAAAGCATCAATTCAATTTTGCGAAACATTATAGTTTCCCTTTGGCGTTAAGATTTTTTCTATTTGGTCTCTGATAAACTTTTATTAACAAAACAATTTTTTCTTTAAAAAGTTATTAAATTGAAAGGAGTAATTCCCTGAGGGTTGCCTAACTGATTATTTTTTTTCTTGCGAATTAAGATCACATCAATAATTTATTTCGTCCTCAAAGTGTTTTGTGTTTTTTGTCGAATGTAGCTCATTGATTCACACACACACACACACATACACACACTTAAAAAAGGGAGAGAAAGAAAATGTCTGCTGTGTCTGGAAACACAGCAGGGTGTAATAGCTTTACCAATTTTAGATGTTAACAGTGTTAATGTTTTCGACCAATTGTAGTTCCCTTCATGGTATTGAAATTATATGTCACATCATTGCTCTTACAGCCCATTCAAAAGTTGTTTTGATTCCTATTATTTTTGGTGTAAACGTTTATATCATTTTTTGATGAGTCTGTGCTTAAATTTTGATACTGTTTAAAACCTGACATGATCCAACTTCAATTTGACTTTGGTTTTATAGAAAATCTCTATATGCATTCCGAGAGACACTGACATGAGTCTATTTCTTCAGAGAAAAACGCTTTCTCCAATATCATTAACTGTTTAAGGTTAAAATTTACTGAATTTTAGACGAACAAGAGCATTTTCAAGCCAAAATGATTTTTAGATATTCTACAGGCAATCTGGTTATAACTGAATATTTTCCAATAAATCTCTGTTGTTGTTGCTTATCCTTGAAAGATCTGACATATATCAGATCAGCTCCAGAGGGCTGTTGACCGTCAAAAAATCAATAACAGTGAGGGGATTGAATGTTAAGTCCTCCTTAGAAAGTCCGATGCAATCCAGTGTGTGATCCGGTCCCCCTCAAGTCCTGCAAGTCGCCTCAAAGTGTTCTCTTAGCCGGCGAGGGGGTGTACCTGGGCGGAACGGTCGAAGTACGTCGGGAGCGTAATCTCCTGTGTTATGTATTACTTATTTCAGTTGTGATTTAAGTTGTTTTAATGGTAATGTTTAACTTATT
>KK117627.1:6066-24532 GCA_000611955.2 Stegodyphus mimosarum
ATATATATAGATATAATTTAATGCATGTAATAAAATAATGTAATAATGTATATTATTGTACATACTAATTTAAGTAAATGTATCTAATATGCCTTATTTATTTTGTACTTTTAGTCTGAATATTATGATTTGGCTTTTCTGTCCTGAAATCCGAAAAATCCTAAAATCCGCACAACCTCTGGTCCCAAGCATTGCGGATTTCTGGACTTCTACTGTATTGTGTGCTACATTTTGAAAGACAACTACAACCCTAATCGTCCATATTTATAAATAAATAACAGACAGATTAAATACGAAAGAATAGTTTTTACGTTTTACCGATGGCAACAAACTCGAATAAAAGTAAAGCAGCTTTCTTTTCCCAAGCTTAGTTAATGATAACATTGTTTACGCCACATTTAAATCTCTACTAATAATGGCAAAGATTCAAGGTTTCTTTATTTAGAGTTGGAGTTTAAACACAACCCATTTAGAAAACTTTTAGCAAGCAACTAAAGTATAAATACCACAGCATCCGCAAAATCCTATGGAATGATTCATCGATCCCAAAGGAAATTCTTTAGAAAGGGAAGAGCTGTAAATGAAAGCTAAAATTGAAGAGTTAAAGCGAGAACTTCAAAAAGAAGTCAACACGAAGAAGAATCGCGTCCAGCAGAAAGAAAGACAATTTCTTTAAAATCTCGGAATGTCGTGGATGGATGGGCAAAATTATTACCAAATGGGGGGTGCAAAAGTTCTAAAAATAGAAGCTGGCTAAAGATAAAATATACGTAAGGTAAAAATCAGTAGAAATGACGTAGAAGAAAGTTAGAATAAAATCGTAACAAAAAAGATTTCATTGAGTGTTAGAAACATCGGAGCTGATTCCTTAAATACTATTTTTGTATTTTGAATTTGTTCAGTGAAGGAATGTGTTTATCTGAACATCTCGAAGTAACGTTTGAGTTTCGAATGTGTCTTTTTATTTGTTTTATGTTTTGCTCGAGCTTAACGAAATTTTGATTGATAAACGATTTAAAAGCAATGTGTTGCCACTCAGCAAAGCACACGATATTAATATTTCAAATTTAATCAACAAACTGGGGGATTTAAAAGAAATATATTGCCACTGCTTGAAATAAAACCTTTTTATCTTCCACTCGCCAGCTTGTTTCCATTCACCAAAAAGTAAGATCTTTCGAATTAAATCAACAAACTCGGCTATTTAAAAGCAATGTGTTATGATTGCTGGAAATAAAATACTTTAATTTTCCACGCGCCAGTGTGCTGCCATTTCGCAAAACGTAATATATTTAATAAACATTTTATCTTTATTAACATGCTAATTGACTGAAAACCAATAAACGCAATTTTAGTAATATTTTTTAATTGATTGCCTTAAATAAAAAAAGTATTTAATTCACGACGTATGTGATAAAAACATTAAATATTTTTTATTATTATTTCATTAAATCTATATACGTATACAAGGTGTTTATAAAGTCTCGGACCCATTTTGATGTTTAATAACTCATAAAATAATGAAGATATAAACAAACTTATGGCATTTATTGATGGAATAACTTATATATTTTCCTTTTTAGGTTTGAATATCTTTATTTTTGTAAATATTGTCTGCGCGTGTGGTTAATTTCAGATAATTTCATTTTCCAGTCTAAATATCTGTACTCTTCTAAATATCGTCTTCTTATTAATTGCATTTTTTTCTCTTTTGTTTTTGGCAACTATTGCAATGTTAAAAGGGATTCCCCAAAGGTTAATGTGTGGTGTGGACTTATGCACGACCGAGTCATTGGACCTTTCGTTTTTACAGAAAAGACGATCTCATCAGTCGTATACTTAGTCATGTTGGAAAACTTTGTATTTCCACAACTAGAAGAGCTTCAGCCACATGTCTTTTTGCAACAAGATGATGCACCACCTCGTTGGGGTACCATCGTTTGTAGTTCTTTGAATGACCATTTTACAGGAAGATGGATTGGGCGAGGAGGTCCAATTCCTTGGCCAGCCAGATCACCTGACAGAACGCCGCTGGACTTTTTCCTTTGGGAATTTGTAAAGGACAACGTTTACAGGAGGAGAGTGTCGAACATGAATGACCTAAAAGCCAGCCTCTGTGGATGCCGACATGCTTGCCTGTACCTGGCGTGAAATTGAATATCGACTTGATATTCTCCGTTTGACGAAGGGGGCACACGTGGAAGTTCATTGACAAGGGTCATAAAACTTTTTGAGTCCATCTAACCATTTATGTTATTAATTTTAATCTATCTTTATTATTTTATGAGTTATTAAACATCAAACTGGGTCCGGGACTTTTTAAACACCCTGTATATATATATATATTTTTTATAATAACCATTTTATGCTGGTAGTTATTAAAAAAGTTGAATCTTATTTTTAAGGAGAAACAATTTTGATGTTAAAAAAATTTGTACCTATATGTCACACACACTATTTAAAGTAATTACTACTTAAATTAATATTACCATTTAAAGTAATTTAATTATCGAATTTAAAATATCACCTTTGATCGTATTTATTAGCCCAAAAGGCTCTGTTAGTCTCCAAATGGGATTTTGCGTCAAATCACCATAAATGCAGCGTTTCTCTTTTCATTCGAGTTTGCTGCCATTTGGCAAAATGTTAAATTTATCTTTCAAATTGAATCTATCTATTGCGGATTAATCAATTAAGCTATTTGTAAGCAATAGATGTATTTCTTAAGAATATTCGTTTCGTACTTTTAAACCGGATTGATTTAAATAATAATAATTGATGATCTATCTAATTAAAAAATATTCTGTATATTCATAGAAAGACGTTATTTATTTTTCTGTTATTTATTTCATATTTTGTAAAACTTTAAAGAATTTTTGTTGACAAACTTAACAATTTGACGGCGAGCAGCGACTGTTCGAATTAAAACATTTTTATCTCCCGCACGCCATACTATTGCCATTCCGCAAACTATAAGATATTTATCTTTTAGTTTTAATAAAAAAATTCGGCTCTTTGAAAACAATGCATTGATACTAGCTGGAATAAAATGCTTTTCTTTTCCACGCGCCGGATTGTTTCCATTCAATAAATATATTTATAATATATTTAACTTTCATATTTAATCTGTCTATTATTGAACTACAAATTAAACGATTTAACAGCAATAAACACAGTTCTTAAGAGTATTTTCTGCATTTTCAATCTAAGTTATTTAAATAAAAATGTAGAAATCATGAGGTGTATGATTAGAAATATTTTTATGAAATTACACTAGCTAAATTCATTACGATCATTATATATTTTTTCTTTTTTATGAGGTGCTCGATTTTAAATCGCTGAGTTCTACAGTTGTTAGGTTTTAAAGCTGAAAACAGGAAAAATATTAAATGCGTCTTCGAGATTTGAAATTCGGAGCTAGGGACCGGTAGCCGGACGTGCTTTCAGTTACACCACCAAAATACGTGTAAGATGAGAGAAAGTACCTTACATTCTCCCCCACTTAAATGGCAGTTGGGGAGTCAGCGACCCAATTGCGAAATCCTGGTGGTGACAAATCATCATCAAGCACATTTTAGTTCGGGCGCCACATGTAAGAAGCTTAATTTTTCGAAGTCA
Source organism: Stegodyphus mimosarum (assembly GCA_000611955.2). NCBI lineage: Eukaryota > Metazoa > Arthropoda > Arachnida > Araneae > Eresidae > Stegodyphus > Stegodyphus mimosarum. The sequence continues at coordinate 9,685 of KK117627.1, forward strand.
GGAAAGGTGACATAATCCGCTGTACCCTCGAATGGCTTCGAAGATTGGACCTTCGATTACTGGTAACACTACGATCTAGTAACACTACGAAAGCGCGCAGTATGATAAGAGGAAATAACTTACAGAGTTTCTTAATTGAAAGTTTATTAAATTAACATAAAATTTGAAAGAAATGAAAATCGAATTCGAGAGTAAAAATTCGGACTTCGACGTGCACATGTTCAGATGGAGGATTGCGCGTGTTCAAAATTCGGTGAATCTAGATGCCACCTTTTTTCCACAGTACAATGAACATACATACATAGTTATATACATATTGCTACGTGTGTACGGGTTCGTAATGGATTAAATACACAAGTCGATAAAAAGTTAATAAAATTTATTCTTATCGCAAGAAATAAAACAAAGTGCTGAAATTTCCTTAGAGATATTCATACAATATCGCAATATCTCACAGCAGTTACATTTTAAACTGATAAAACGTTAAATAGAACTCAATTAAAAAACACAGAGAAAGCTAATCTGATCTCACCGCAAATTCGCTACAGTGAATGACAGCACTAAGTAAACAACTGAACTGAGATGTTTTAATCCGGCTTTTATAAGCATTTTTAATCCTGCACGAAAACGCTCTGGTATTTTCTCGATTTTTTTTAGCAAAAGAATACAGTTACGAGATATCTATTAAATGTTAAATGCGCGTGCTCCTGTATTTTAACTTTTTCGGCGTTTCTCTTAAAACTTGTTGCCCGCAGTATTTCACGGGGAAATGAAACAATTTAATAACAATTCTACTAAAAATAGCAAACTAAATACAAAAACCGTAACAATATATACGGATCTTTCCTTATTTAAGTATATGTAACGGTACATTATGTTAATTTAACCAGCTATTATGATTTAGATTTTTATTGTCACATCTCCTTTCCGTTTCCTATCAGAATGCTAATTTAGTTTCAGAGTATTTAAGGAGAGGTTTGGATTTTAAAACAGAGCGTGTTTCTGCCTCTCGAGGCCACGTTACTAGGTTTCGCTAGCTCAGATAAGATTACAGACAACATTTAAGTTGTTACGTCGGTGAGAAGTTTGAGCCAACTTCGCGTTAAATTAAAGCGTATGGCTACTAGATTTAATTTTAAATCTTGTTATTAAAATTTCATCACTACAAGTTGTGGTGGCTTATGTGAGCACGAGAAGTTTCGTTATGCTCAAGTTCAGCTTTAAAAAAAGATTTGTTTCAAAAGCTTTCCAAGACTCTTTGTGAACTTCAGACGAAGCGATAATTCCCTCTGAGTCTGTTAGAAATTTGGTACCGGTTTATGCAACCATGACATGTCAAATTCTTCGAAGGTTCTATGGATATTTAATGATGATTTTCTAACTATAACTGCGCGTTTAGAACAGTCGGTTATTATTGAAATGAAATTCTACTGTTCTCTAAGGATACTATCTACCAAACATAAACGCAAATTCAACTTATAAAAGAATCCACTCCATTGAGAAATGTCTTATAATTAGTTACCGTCGTCTTAATACGACACGAACAGAGGTAGATTTTTTATTAATGAAGGACTAAACTCCTTCTTTTGTTCCTACGATTATAATATCGAAGGAAATCGAATTCTCAGTACATTTTTATCATGAAGGAATACTTTATTTTCGTGTTGATATTAGAAATGAGTGTTACCTTTCAAAAGCTTATCACATTTCAAAATGTTGAAAGATAATTTATATACAGGGTGTTTATAAAGTCCCGAACCCATTTTGATGTTTAATAACTCATAAAATAATAACGATAGATTAAAATTAATAGCATAAATGATTAGATAGATTCAAAAAGTTTCGTAACCCTTGTCAATGAACTTCCACGTCTGCCCCCTTCGTCGCTCGGAGAATATCGAGTCGATATTCGATTTCACGCCAGGTACCGGCAAGCATGTCGGTATCCACAGAGGCTATTGCGGTTGTCATTCTGGCTTTTAGGTCATCCATGTTCGACACTCTCCTCCTGTAAACGTTGTCCTTTACAAATCCCCAAAGGAAAAGGTCCAGCGGCGTTATATCAAGTGATTTGAGTGGCCAAGGAATTGGACCTCCTCGCCCAATCAATCTTCCTGTAAAATGGTCATTCAAAGAACTACGAACGATGGTACCCCAATGAGGTGGTGCACCATCTTGTTGCAAAAAGACATGTGGCTGAAGCTCTTCTAGTTGTGTTAATACGAAGTTTTCCAACATGTTTAAGTATACGACTGATGAGACCGTCTTTTCTGTAAAAAAGAAAGGCCCAATGACTCGGTCTGCATTAGTCCACACCACACATTAACCTTTGGGGAATCCCTTTGTACCTCACGGTATTCATGGGGGTTTTCGGATCCCCTTATGCGCACATTATGGCGATTAACAATGCCAGAAAGATGAAAGGATGCTTCGTCGAAGAACAGAAAAAAAAAGAGAGAGAGAAATGCAATTAATAAACAGACGATATTTAGAAAAGTACAGATATTTAGACTGGAAAATGAAATTATCTGAAATTAACCACATGCGCAGACGATATTTACAAAAGTAAAGATATTCAAACCTGAAAAGGAAAATATATAAGTTATTCCATCCATAAATGCGATAAGTTTGTTTATATCTTCATTATTTTATAAGTCATTAAACATCAAAATGGGTCCGGGACTTTATAAACACCCTGTATTAAAAGTAGCTTTAATTACATTTTACAGTTTCCACACATAACTAAACCAATCTGGAAAAAAGTGTTTCATTCATAAATTGATTCTAGTGTGTTGAGCTGTAAAAATTAATTTCTTCGAGTGATAATATAACAAAGAATAAATTTACAAAGAGAGACAAATTTCCATATATTATGTAATCCATGCTTAGTTATACTTTAATAATTATTTCGCAGAAGAACGTAGTTTCTGAAACGAGAAGAAAACCGTGACACGAGTTGCTGAGAATTCAAGAAACGACATCTGTTGTTGTTCCTTTATCACATTTGCACTATTCGAATTTATTCTTTTTTAAAAAAAATGACGGAATAAAGATCGAACAATTTAAATTATTTTAGATAGCACTTTGAAATCATTCTTCTTTCAAAGCGTTTGATTAACTTTCCTTTTGACTACCTTCAAACTGCACTTCAAAATGAGGAAGATGTTTGATACGTGAATATTCCAACTTCTTTCAAATGCATTTGTCTTGCCTGAGTTTTGTAATTCCACGGTTCGCATTCATTTTCTCTCTCATGACAGCTGTCTTCTACAAAGAGATTTTATTATCTAGATTATTAATTAATAAGGAATCTAGCTGCCTGCTTGCATGTGTGTATGTAGGTATTGTACGTTTTATATTATGTTATGTATGACTGTAATATGTGTATCTGATGTTGTAAATATTTGTAAATATTGTTGCGTGCGTATTGGTTCGTAATGAATTGAATGCACAAGTTGATAAAAAGTTAATAAAATTTATTCTTTTCACAAGAAATAAAATGCTGAAATATTTCCTCAGAGATATTCGTGTAGTATCACAATATCTCACAGCAGTTATATATTGAACTACTGAAACAACTGAATTCAAAATACAGAGAAAGTTAATTCGAACTCACAGCGAATTAGCTACAATCAATAACAGCAATAAGTAAACAATGCAGTTCGCTTAAAACAACAACTGAGCTGAGATGTTTTAGTTCAGCTTTTATAAGCTTTTTAATCAAGCGCGAGAATATTCTCGTAAAATCTATTTTCTCGATTTTTCTGGATAGCAAAACAGTAAAATCACGAGATATTTATTTATTAAATATTAAATGCACGGGATTTTGTATTTTTACTTTTCCGGCGTAGCTTTCTCTTCAAATTCGTCACGTGCTGCGTTGCACGGGAAAATAAAACAAATTGAATTACAATTCTAAATAAATAGCTAAATAAATGCAAAATCCGTAAGAATGCTGTTGTTCATTGTTGATTGCATTTTCGATTTTCTGTTTTTTTTTGTAATATTTTGTAATGTTTTATTTATATATTTTATTAGTCCAAAGAGGCTTTGTCCCTGAAGGACTATTGTTTTCGTTTTGCGATTTTGCGTCGGAAACATTAAAAGTCTGTATCACTTTTCAAACTGTTGCCACAAAATATTGCAGCCCTGTATTAAAGAAATTAAATAATGAAGAATGTGCATAAATGTATGTATGTTTCTCGCATTGTGATGAAACGACGGTACCTAAAGCCATCGAATTTTGAATGCCGTAATCCTCCTGCGAATATAGGCATCTGGAAGCCCAAATTTGAAATTTGGAATTTGTTTTATTAACGATTTCATATTTTGTAAAACTTTAACGAATTTTTGATGCACAAACTCGAGGATTTCCAAGCGGGCCATGGCAACGTTGAAGAGAAAAAAACATTTTTATCTGCAGGGCGTGAGACTGTGTGTAGGAAATTCGAAAGATAGGCTCAGTTTAAAATTATTTTGCGATATTGTTCTTTAACTGAATTTTATGGTTTAAATGCGAAAAACATGATATTCATTAAATAAAAGTAACATACAAAATGCTTAAGAAACGCCCCTTTGGACGTAATTTAAAATCTGAAACCTTTCAGATTTTTATTTATTTTTTTAATTATTGTTTTTAAAATGGGAATTTTGTCCTTTAGTTTGTGTTTAAGTTAATTTGTGGCCACATGTCTTTAATTTAAGTGTGTATTTGTTGCATCTAATTGTAGATCGCTTAATTCTGAGGGCCACGGTTTTGGAATTGGAAAAATGTCTCAATTAAAACTTGAGATAAAAGCAATTACGTATCTGAGGGCTCTTAGCGACAATTTCGTTATTTTTTGGCAGTTTGGCGACTTTCGGAAAGATTCTCGAAAATATATTTTCGAAGCACTACAAACGATTGTTCCAGAAGTTTCCATAGCTTCTGCTGCAGGGTATAAATACATTTCGGAGACATTGGGAGCTCAGTTGTGAATCAGTTCCAAATAAGTTCTGAAACTTTTCTCGTTATACGAACGAAGAATGTACCCGGAGAGTGATTTGAGGAATGTTACGATTTATTTTGTGTGCTAAGGAGGCACTGCTTAAATATCCGCGTCCTCGTTGAGTTTCTTTCCTTTCCTTGTTTAGGTTCCGTTTCAGATTCTTCGGTTAAACTATAATATAGTAGAAGTCATTCGGTTAAAGTTAAATTACGAAATCAAATTTGTTTATCATTTTCCTTATCAGCTATATGTTTGCTATTTTAAACGTTTTGAAAGATGTTGAAAAAAGTTAGAAATTGTTATTAAAATTGTAGGGTTTCCCTTATTTTGCATAACAAATTTATTTTAAGTTTGAGACCTTTACTGAACCTCTCAACTTTTCCTTGTATTTTCTCGCCAGAATGTAAATTTAAAGTGAAGGGACTATTTAAACGGGTGAATCTCTGAGTTTATTCAGAGCGTGTTTTCGGTAGCCAGCGTACGTTTCGTCACTGTCTCGCTGTTATGCTAGTAAGCCTCTTGGTCATTTCGGGTTATCGTCACACCTGTTAGGATTTTGTGAGTCAACCTGTCAGGTGAAATTTAACGTGCTAATCCAGCACTATTCTATTTTAGATTCGACTTGAATTATATTCTACAATTAAGTTTCATCACAAGTTGATGATGTTTTTGTAACGCACGAAGATCGTGCCTTTCTGTTAAACTTTGAATTAATAAAGGGTTACTTTTCACCCTTCTTCTGTGCTGGTAATACATTGAGGCCTGTACGAGAATTCGCCAGGTTTATAGTAGGATCTAATTTAGTTTCATGTGGAATAGCAGAGAAAGATCTTACAAAATACGAAAAGAAGACATATATTTAAGACATTGAACACACTTTTTAATTGGCGAGTACGACATTATGCTCGGTTTTGCAGAATTAGAATGCTGTTGCAATATGGATAGGTCTGTATCGCTTGAACTCATGGAAGTTACATCAGAAAGCCTTTTGAATTGTAATTACCCTTATTTTTCATTTTAAATACCACACTAGTGTTAATCATATTCGTCTAATTTCATTCTTTATACACTGACTACCAATAAGTATTTGGACACCTATGCAAATGATGATATCTGCGGTCCTAAGGTACGTCACGGACTCCGCCGGTATATATCGTGTAGGAAACAGCATCGGCTTTAGTCGCATGCAAGATGCCTCGCAGTTCGGAGCTCTCTGATTTCGAGAAAGGTATAATTATCGGGTATCACAAATGTAGCCGATCCTTAAGGGACATATCTAGCGATCTGAAGTACCCAAAATCGACAGTGGCCTATGTGATTAAGAAGTGGAAGGTGAGCGGTGATTGTCGGAATGTGCCCCGAGTCGGCAGACCAACGAAACTGGGAGGAAGAGACAACCAACGAAACTGGGAGGAACGAAACCGAAGAGTGCTGTCCAGAGAAATTCGGAAGAACCGCACCCAACCGATGGCCCTCATCCGCGGGGAGTTTCAACAGGCATCCGGGAGTATTGTTTCAATGAATACCATCCGTAAGGAAGCACATCTGCTTGGTTTTCATGGTCGTGCTGCTGCCCATAAGCCTTTGATCACAAAGTCCAACCGGGCTGCTTCGGTTAATGTGGTGCAAAGCACTTCGAAATTGGACCGTAGATCAGTAGAAACGGGTTCTCTGGAGTGACGAATCAAGGTTAACCCTTTACCGTTCGGATGGCAGGGTCTGGATCTGGCGTCTACCTGGAGAACGTCTCCTGCCAGAATGCATTGCGCGAACAGTGAAGTTCGTCGGAGGTGGAATTATGGTCTGGGGGTGTTTCTCCTGGTATGGGCTGGGACCCTTGGTCCCCATTCATGGTAAGCTCAACTCCGATGGCTACTGCACTATTTTGGATGACAATGTGCTTTCTACGTTGGGGCAGTTTTACGGGTTGGACCCCTGTTACTTTCAGGACGACAATGCCAGTTGTCATGTTTCGACGTTAACCAAGGCTTGGTATGGTGCCAATTGAGTTCATCAAATGGACTGGCCTGCCCAGAGTCCAGCCCTGAACCCTATCGAGAACCTCTGGGAAGAGTTGCATCGCCGAATTCAGGGGTGCACTACCCGTGCAAAATCGGTGAAGGAACTTCTATGTCTTCTCCAAGCCCAGTGGAAGAAAATACCACTAGCTGTCATACACAGACTTGTGGAAAGTATGTTCCGGAGAGTCCCCGCTGTAATTACCTCTCGTGGAAGCTCTACCAACTATTGATTTTGAATAAAGTTAGTTTTTCTTTTCTATCACAGGTGTCCAAATACTTATTGGTAGTCAGTGTAGTCTGCATTCATTGGTAGCCTCTTTACTAACTACTACAACTTGAGGTCTCTTTTCCACTGACGCAAAGGCTTTCTTCTGTATTACTTATACCTGTTTCTTCTGTATTTTGCATAACGAAAGATGCTTTCCTTTTTACGATATCTACTTTGTTATCGGATGCGCAAATACTGGTGGGTAAACATTGGTGACTAAGCATCATTAAGATTGTCAATTCAGTCACACCAAAGTCTGCACCTTAAGACAAATAGATACAAAGTCTGCACCGTTGGACAATTAGTTTATTACCTTCCTTTTGACTCCCATTCTTATTAATTTAAGGCAAATAACATCTATTTTACGTTTGTCAGTGAAGCTGTTATATGAGAACTACAGTATACGCAGTTTATCTGCACTGCGAGAATACCGACTTTTGAATGCTTTGAACTTGTATGTCGAAGAATGGTTTAAAATGACAGTTACTGAATGGACAATTGTGTATACAAGGGATGGAAATTTATTTTAAGGGGTGTTGGAACCCTCTATACCGACAATCTTAAATTGGCCATTTACGATGTACTTTTTCTCAAAATATGCTGTAGATACACCCTTGAATTTTTTTGTGTGATTAAAGTACACCTGTCTGATTGTACTGAAATGGGCTTTTGAGACATTTTGAATTTTAGACTAATTTATAGAACATTTTATAAGGCACAGTAAAATTTAGCATTTTTCTCACACAAAATTTTCTTAGTTTATCACAAAAAGCTCATTTCAGTAAATATTAGAAAATATAATAAATAAGCCTTAAAAATTTTCGGTACCTGGGAGCAAAAGTTCCTGAGAAAAGGTACCTCGAGTTTAAGAAAAAGTCACGTTTGGAGAAAAACGCGTTTTTATGCAAAAATCTTCATTTATCAAAGCATTCCTTGATAAATTAAAACTAGATTTTTTACACTTCTCATTTTCATGGAGATTAAAGTATGGTATTTTTAGAAAGATAAAAATGTAGAGAATTTGGAAATGCAAAAATCCCAAATCGCCATTTTTTGAAGATTTTTGGCTTCCAACACTAGGAAACAACTTGCTGTTGTTTTTTTCCTAATCTCTTCGACAAATGCTTGAACGAAGTCGCGTGATCCGTTGTCCATTGTTTTGCTGTACGGAAGATTCTGGAATTAAAGTGGCATCCATATTAAATACCCGTGGTGCAAAACCTCCATCCTTTAGATCAACGCTTGTAGGGTATGGCAGGCGCAGTCGTTGACAATACATGGCTTTGAAGCATTTTGTGCTCCAATAAGGTTTACATTGCTCTAAAGCAGGGATTCTCTTTTAAAAGAATGGTTTCCTTCATCGCTCTTCTTACATTTTTCTCTAAAACATACAGTATACAACATTACGCTCAAAGGGGCGTTTTTTTAATGCTTTGTGTGTTACCTTTGATATCATGTTCTTTGCACTTAAACCATAAAATTCTGTTCAACAGCAACATCGAAAAATAATTTTAAAATGAGCATATATTTAGAATTTCTGATACACAGTCTCGCGCCCTGGATATAAAAATGTTTTTTTTTTCGTACAGTGTTGCCATGGCTCGCTTTGAAATCGTTGAGTTTGTTAATCAAATATTCTTTAATGTCTGACAAAATACGAATTATACAAGAAAACGAATTCCAAATTAGGGCTTCCAGATGGCCATATTCGGCGGAGGAGTACGTTATTCAAAATTGGATGTCTGTAGGTACCGTTGTTTTATCACAATGCGAGAAACATATATAAATTTATGCAGATTCTTCGTTATTTAATTTCTTTAAAAATAATACAGGGCTGTAATATTTGCTGACAACAGTTTGAAAAGTTAATCAACGCAGAAAGTTAATCAACGCAAAATGCCAAGCGAAGTGAATAGCCCTTCTGAGCTAACACGCTTGGGGCTGAATTATTATTATGAAATTAGATTTAAATAATAGATCTGTGCGCAGTTTAATTTTATAAAACCGATATTTTTAAATTTAATAATACCACAACTTGAATACTACAGTATTCAAATATTTACATACGAAATACAAACATTTTACATACAAAATATTTTTTTCGTAAATGGAAATGTATGTCCAATTCGAACGGTTGGGAAAATAAATGCTAGGTAAAGACTTTTCTCGACGCGGTGGAAAGAATAGCTGCAGATGGTGTTGGACTTTTCAATGTTGTGAACTGCGAAAACATTCAACAAAGCAAGCATCTTTTCTTTATAACAAGATTTAAGAGTACGTGCTGGTGTTTTGTGTACAATTGTGCAAACTATAGTTTCTTTTCTAGCTTTTTGCTATAGAAGTAAAACTGTTTATAAAAAGGCTTGAGCTCATTTTAGACCTAAGGCAAAATGCTTGTCCTGATGTGAAAAATTTCATAGTCATCCAAAAATTCTAAACATTTTCACATATATGAAATACAGCTTTTGAAGTAAGCATCTTTTTGGATCCACATGTGCACAAAAGTCCTATATTTTCGGAACCATGAGTCAGAGATAAAAATTTTCAGTTAGAGAAGTGTCTAACTGAACGAAAATTCGTTTTTCAGCATTTTTAGTTTGATAAAAAAATGAAATATAGCTTTTTTTGATAAAAAGTGAAATATAGCTTTTTTACGATCCACAGACTTCAAGAAAATGTTATATTTATTGCTAAAAATTTTACAAAAAATTAAATCACAGCTAATAAAAACTGGGGAATATATTTAATTTGAAAACTTTTGATATTTGAAAGATTATTCATGTCTTTTTTTTTGAAATTTCCCTGTCATATTTTTTTGTGATTCACTACTGCTTAGCATTCTATAATTTGTAGTTTTGTTCCAACTTGTGTGACAAAAGAAATTTCACGCAAGTAAATTTTAAGTTTTAAAAAATTAAAATTACGTTAGTAACATTTTCAGGAAGTTTTATTACTTTATAAGGTATTTCTGCCTCTTTCTCAGCATGCCTTCTTAGTGTAATGGCTAGCACACTCGGCGCCTATTCGAGAGGTCCAAGGTTTGAGTCTTGGCGAGGGCTTTGTTAATTGTTCATCTTTTCTGCTTCAAAATTATTCTAATGTCTCTGCAGTGGCGCCCGAACTAAAAAAGGTGGTGGATGATGATTCTCCACCATCAGGATTTGGTTACTGGGTCCCCTAATCCCTCCGTCGCCCTTTAAAATGGGGAGTATACAAGGTGTTTCTCCCGCTTTCTCAGCATGTCTTCGTGGTGTAATTGCCAGCACACTCGGCGCCTATTCGATAGGTCCGAAGTTCGAGTCCCGGCGAGGGCATTGCTGATTTTTCATGTCTCTTGCTTGGAAATAACCTAATGTCTCTGCAACTTTAGAATTATAATCACCAAATCATACACAAAATTCATTCATTCTTTTTTGATTTATGCAATAAATGTTATTCCCTCTAATGCCCTTCAGTTTTTCACTGACGGCAGTACAAATGAACATGGGATTTGGGGTCCTGGAGTTTTCAAGCTTTAATATTAAGATTGGAAACACTGATCACTGTTCTGTTCTTCATTCTGAGCTTATAGTAACTGTGGAGGGCTTTAAGACTGCATACACTTGCACTTCATGCAAAGATACCTAGAATTTGACTGACAGTCGCAGTTCTTTCCAGCATCTGCAAAACTGGCCTCGTATTGATGATAAGACTTCATTCTTTCTTTTGACTTTGCTGTAAAAGCTCTCTTCCTATCATGATGTACATACACTGCGGGAAAAAATGGAGCAGTTCTAGAACTCCCGTTCTACTGAGTCAATTGACGAAATACAACTTTCGTTTCTCATGTCTCGAAAGCGCGACTTAAGATAAATATTAGATTTATATATAGCATTGTTCTAATATAGGTATTTTCAGACAAAATCGGATTTTTTCTGAAATGATATGCCAATTTGTTTTCATATTTCGATTCTGCGACTCAAAGTATGTCAAACAGCCGAATTTTGTAAAAATCGCATGAGTAGTTTATAAAAAATTAGTTCTCAAAATTTTAGCTCCTCAATGTTAATTGAATTGGATATATATTTATTAATACCTCTTTTTTTTTATTACACTTATTTGATTCTTCCTTTCGTATTTGGAAATTTAGGTTCATTCTAAATAAAACTCTCCCATTTTTTATGATTTATTTTTAGTCCAAAGGGATTTAGTCCCGAAGGACTATTACTTTCGTTTTGCGATTTCGCGTCGATTCACTCTGAATGCCCGATTCACTTTTCAAATTGTTGCCACTAAATGTTATCGCTCTGCATTAAAGTTTAAAAAATGAAAAATCTGCATAAATGTATGCATGTTATTATTATTATTATTATTATTTTTTTTGACGTAGCTTTCTCTTCAAAAATCGTCTGCGTGCGTTGCACGGGAAAATAAAAAGGAATTTTAATTACAGTTCTAAATAAATAGCCAAATAAATGTGAAATTCGTAACAATATTCTCTAAAACTTTAACGAATTTTTCATTAACAAACTCAAACAGATTTCAAAGCCAGCAATACCAACGTTGTACAGAAAAACATTTTTATCTCCAGCGCGTGAGAGCGTGTACCGAAATTTCTAAAGATATGCACAATTTAAAATTATTTTGCGATATAGCTGTTGAACTGAATTTTATGGTTTAAGTGCGAAGAACATGGTACTTAACAAATAAAGGTAACGCACAGAATGTTAAATAAACGTCCCTTTGGACGTAATTTAAAATCTGAAACATTTCAGATTTTTTAAATTTGTATTTTTAAATAATTTTTATAAATTTTTCAAAAGAAATTTTGAGCTATAACCTATAAAACGTTTAAGAAAAATCTTAAAGTAGATGTATTTCTAAGCATAGCTGCAAAAATTTAGCGTTTTTTGTTCAAAAAGTATTATTATATACGTGAATTTACATTTTGGCGAGTTTAGAAATTTGGCGTATTTGTTATAAACGATAATGACGAAAATGTGGTTTACGCACTTTGTTAAAATTATTTGAAAGTATGAAGGGGGATTTTTTTCCGCTTGTGGACAATGAAAGAAGGAAAGGAAAATAGGTTGCCATAAATTACGAAAGTCGCCAAGTGAATTATTTTTGGCTCAAACTAAAAAAAAACAAAAAAACATTAAGATAAATTTTTCAATTTCTCCGCAAATTTCTCACCAAAAATTTCAAAATTTAATATCTAGGCATAATTTCCTCCACTCTGTTCTCCACTTGAATATGGGCTTCTGGAAGCCATATTTTGGAATTTGGAATTTGTTTTATTATTGATTTCATGTTTTTAATACTTTAAAGGATTTTTCATTAACAAACTCAACGGTTTCAAAGAGAGCAATGGCAACAACGTAGGAAAAAAAATTATCTCCAGCGCGCGAGACTGCGTATTCGATATGCTCATTTTAAAATTATTTTGCGATATTGCTGTTGTATTGAATTTTATGCTTTAAGTGCGAAGAACATGTTATTAATAGTAACACACAATTTCATTAAAAAAAAGGCTCCTTGGGTGTAATGTAAAAAACTTTTTTAACGTTTTGTGTGTGACCTTGTCAGGACTGAGTGTTCGGTGCATATTCTTGGCGAACATATTCGTGGAGTACTTTAAGTCCTGATCGTGAACAGGGAGCTGAATGCAGCTATGTTCTGTGGTAGAAAACTGTGGTTAAGTGGTAGAAGTACTGCACTAAAGAAGGATTTAAAATCCTCTTTTATTAAACCACAGTTATATACAACCACTTCCCAACTCGGGAGGGATACAGAAAATAATGACCGCACTTGGGTCTAAACTGAACAATCAAATTATTTAAACTAAAATTAAATAGAAATTAAGTAGTCGTTGCTCACAGAGCTATAAACGCGAGGTTGGCCTCTATGCTAAATGGTGCGTAGCAAGATTTAACTAATACTAACGCACTTAGATTTACTTCAATAAGTAATAGAGTAACAGCGCTAAGACTTAGAATTTAAATACTAGCTAGTCAGGCGAACGTCGAACAGAGCAGCAGTGATCTGAGACTAAAAGCTCTCTCACTTTGAGAAGTTCCTTGCTAACGGTTAAATACCAAAACTTGGCTCCACTTCGAATTAGCATAAAGCTGAAACGCGTACTCATTCTAACGGGAAGTTGAAATAAGAAATCATAGGAAAGGGGAAATTAAAATAAAACTTTGTTAGTTTAACTAAAACCTTACACCTTTGTATATAAAATATCATACTATACGCACATAAATTCACTTCAACAGCAAAATAGAAAAATATTTCAAAAACATATGTTTAAAATTTCCGATACACAGTCTCGCGAGCTGGAGATAATTTTTTTTTTCTTACAGTGTTTCATGGGTCTCTTTGAAATCCTTCAATTTATTAATCAAAATTTTGTTAAAGATTTACATAATATGAAATAAATAATAAAACAAATTCCACATTTGGGTTTCCAGATGCCCATATTCGAGTAGAGGACTACGTTATTCAAAATTGGCTGTCTCTAGTTACCGTTGTTTTTTCACAATGCCAGAAACATACATACATTTATGTACATTCTTCATTATTTAATTTCTTTAAATATAATGCAGGGCTCTAATATTTGGTGACAACAATTTGAAAAGCGAAACGCCGTTTATAGTGAATCAACGCTAAATGCCAAAACGAAGTTAATAGTCTTTCTGGCAAATTGCTCCTTTGGGCTATAAAATATTAAGGACTCCGTTAAATTAAAAATATTCCAAGAAAAGGCAAGTACGTTTTACTTATGAACCCGATAGATTTTTTCCAATTTCTGGCTTCATGCCTTTACCTCAAGACTTAAAAAGAATAGTTTTGTGCTAAGATAAATAATCCACGGGGACATGGAAGAGGCGAAGCAGAAGAAAGCTTACCTTATGCTGGAAGTCGTTTGCTAGTTTAGGTGTGAAATTAAGCTTTTTTTTTATTTCAACAGACTTTTCGTGGGTGCTGAGTGAACAGAAATGCAATTCGAGTCAAAGAAAACTAATAATGTCAGGATGTTTTCTATTCTGTGAGACATATATTACAGGTTCTTACAACTTTCTTTTAAGTTAGGGGAATGATGAACCGTTATTTTAATAAAAGTAATTCGCGAACGCTCGCTTGAATTGCTATGCTTTTTAGATCTATATTATTTAAATAGTGAAGAATATGTATGTATAAAAAAAAGTTATGTTTTGTTTGTTCTTCGTATTGTAAGAAATGGAGACGCACAGAGCCTTCAAACTTTAAACACAAATGTGATCCTTCATCAGGGCTGTGCATCTCGAAGCCCAAATTTGGAACTAAAAATGTTCTAGTGGTCGAAAAGGGCTATTTGTCTTGAAATGGGATTAATGGTGGTTCACTATGAACGTTGTATCACATTTTAAATTTTTACCTCCGATTTATCTCCCTGTATTATTTTGAAAGAAATTAAATAATGAAGAATCAGCAATGTATTGTTACGGATTTCACATTTATTTGACTACGCAGACGAGTTTTGAAGAGAAAGCTATGTCAAAAAAAAAAAAAATCACATCACACTACTTAAAAAAAAAAAAAAAAAAAAA
>KK117627.1:34653-49007 GCA_000611955.2 Stegodyphus mimosarum
ACGAAGTGCATGTCTGCAAGCTCTCTTCATATAGCCTTCCATACTCCTCGTATGATGCCTACCGTTCGAATGAGGCAATCCCTACTTTCTACTAGTAGTCTCCTGTACAGCCCTCCCTGGCGGCTTACAATGACGTTTCTGGGCATGGGTTCCTGTGCAATTCTTGATCCTTATGATGTGGCCTACCTTTCGCAGAAGTTTGTCGTAATATCGACGGGACATCCTGTATATATGTATACCTATATACGACGGGACATCCTGTATATATGTATACCTAT
Organism: Stegodyphus mimosarum; assembly: GCA_000611955.2. NCBI lineage: Eukaryota > Metazoa > Arthropoda > Arachnida > Araneae > Eresidae > Stegodyphus > Stegodyphus mimosarum. The sequence continues at coordinate 34,932 of KK117627.1, forward strand.
ATAACAAGAAAATTATTGTTGATCTCATAGAAAGATCCCGACTTATCAAGGTAAATTTGAATCTCTCCATGCAACCACCAACAATTCATGAGGGTCACGTTTCAGCATTTCGCATTTCTGAAGAATATCGGTATTCCAATTTAAATATTTTTATATAACGCGTGTTTGTATTATACAAATATTATGGAAGCGCCTAGGTGCGACTCACGTCTTATATACATATATATATATATAGAGAGAGAGAGACGAAATGTGTTTGCATGATCTTTGTTGATCTGCTTATCATGGGGACTCTTATCAAGGATCATCTGCTTATCAAGGATCTTTTCCCTTGATAAGTTCTGTTTAAAGTTTTGAGCGGAGGAGATTAACAATTGTATTTTTTGTATACATTTTTCAATAATATGGATAGGTATATATTACCAAAATTTTTTCAATTTGCTTTGTCACTCATATTACATCGTGTTTCCGGAACATTGATAGGTTACTACAAATGATTTTACGACTTTCGCTAGGTTTCTAACTGACATTTCTATTTATCATTAGTACATATATATATATGTTACTGTGAAAGACCGAAATCTGGAGAATGTCGACTTTCACCGGTGAATGTCAACATTCACATAGTCGCTTGGTGTATGTCCGAAAGATTTTCCAAATACTCTTATTTCTGACTTACACCGGTGAATGTAGACATTCACCATGTACTAATGGTGAATGTTGAATATATGAGAATATTATATTTTCTTCTCCGTCATTCAGTCGCGAAAAAACACACAAATACTTAAAACACACAATACATTCAAAATGGGAAAGGAAAATAATAAAAGTTAAAAAACTTACTTAATTATACAGTACGTTCTAAATGAGAAAATAAAATAATAGTAATAAAAAACTTACTAAATTATGTGATTCAAATCTGATTCATTGCAACAACTTAAACTATTATGAGACTTTGAATTGCCCAAGAGGCCCTTGCTTTTACAACTGCATTTATGGGAAACGGCCAGTCGCCTCTCTTTTCGACCTACACCAGAGCATATCTGTGATTGTCGACATACACCGGTGAGGGTCCGAATGTACAAGAATATAATGCAATATTCCATCTTTCAGCGACGTATTTGGCGAATGTTGACATTCTCCTGTGAAAGCCGACATTCTCCAATTTCGATCTTTCACGGTAACATATATATATATGCGTGTAAAATATGCATTTTTTTTAAATTGCTATGTTTGTACATCGAAAACGTGATTCGACACAAAAGTGAGGATGAAGTTATAAGTGTTATAAGGGAGTTATAAGTGTTACATATATTTATATATGCGTGTAAAATATGCATTTTTAAAAAAAAATTGCTGTGTTTGTACATCGAAAACTTGATTCGACACAAAAGTGAGGATGAGTTATAAGTGTTATAAGCGATATTCGTTATCGTCCGAAAAGCAAGTATTCAACAGCACGGTATTTTTGAGCGTTATAAGTTTCGACGTGTTATTTGAAAAGTGATGCATTGTAGAAGTGAGAATAAGTTACAAACGTTACTTGCGTTATAAAAATAAGTTGTAAGCGTTACGTGTGCCATAACCCTCACTGATGGGATTTAAGTTTAACGCAAAAGGCAGGATAAATTATAAGTCTAGTAAAAATAAATTCCAAGCGTTATGTGCATTATAAGAGTCATCGTTAGAATTTAAATATTTACAGAAATTTATAGCAACATAACATTCTAATAGCTATTCAGGCGTTGCCAACTTCTCTGTACAATGACTTCAGATATAAAAAGTGCTACAGCGAAAAAATTCGTCGATGCAAAAGTGAAGAACCGGAGTAATAGCCCCTTTGATGATAAAAAAAAGTCAAGAATTTAAACTGCGCATAAAATGAGCTTAATTTAGTGAATGCTAAAGCGCTTTAACGCTTTCCTATGTAATTTAAATTTAAACAAACTTCCTGTACCGGAAAGTTTTGGAATATAAATGAAACTACGAAACATACGTCGACGCTAATTAAGACAAAATGCGAAAATAAAAAAGAACAAAAAAAAAAGTTCATTCTAAAAACAGAAGCGAAGAAACACAATGCCATGGGAGCCGTGATAGGTACTAAGAGATAAGGTAATGCTTTCTTGAAATATCCTTAAGTCGCAAGATTTTTTATAAGATACACACCAGGCTTTGTTGTCATCTTAAGATACTGGATAGCGATTGATCCGACTCTCTTGTGCATTTTTAGAAAAAGAATAAGGATAATAATACGTTACGTAATTGTGTCAGTATTGTGTTCTTTCATCGTGAGATAATAACATTCCCGCAGGTATTGTTATTAAGTTCGCTCTACAGCAGATTTTTAATTTGTGTGTTCTTTTTATATTTTGTATTAACAAATGTATCGTGAAAGACGAAACGTTATCACATGAACTAAGGTAAAATATAGTGCTAAGGTGAATTTACGTATAATCGTATTTGCAAACTAATGTTGTGAAATTTATGCTTTAAAATTAAGTACGCTTAGATTGATGATGATTTTGAATAAAATTGTATCGATTTAGAAATTTTATTTTGAATAAAATTGCATCTAATTTTTTATTTTTGCTCAAAATCTAAGCCATTTCAAAAGCTCATTTATTAACTTATTTATGAATTCTTCATAGGCGATAGAAAATGGTGCTTAGAATATTTTTAATTTAACACTCTCATTATGGGCCAACCATATAGCTCAGGGTTTTTCTGCTTGTTTTGCCCCATGCGTGCCTTTCGCCAGTGCTAGAAGATCATTACCCTTTCCTTTCCAAAATTCAAAGAATAAATATATATGCTTATTTAGATTTAGTTGATTTTTTAACCTGTTTTGTAAATTAAACAGAAAAAGTGTGTAGAATGTTGATAAATACCAAACCTTGAATAAAAGTAATTTTTTATATTCATAAATTAAAGCTAAATGCTTAATAGCTAAATAAAAGGTTGACAACATATCCCCCCTTAAGCTATGAAGGCCTCCAATCTCTCCAGTTGATAACCTCAGATGTAGCTCCATATAAGCTATATGGTTTCCTCAGGTAACGTTTGTAGAATATGACACGGTAGTCTGTGTTACTTCAGATATACTCTAGTGCAGGGATGGGCAAACGTTTTCGTTCGCGGGCCAAAAATCGAAAAAAAAAAAGTTCGGCGGGCCAAGGTAAATTTTTCTAAAATTTTAAAAACATATACAAGTATTACAATTTAAATATGTTAATGAGAAGAATGAAATTGCGCTTTCATTTTTAAAAGTTTCTTATATTGAGGTTCGAAGTGAGATGTACTGATTCTAAGGAACGAGGCGAACTGCTCATCTGTCACTCTGCTTCTTAAATAATTCTTTCTAAGGTTCATTGTTGAAAACACTTGTTATATAATATATAAGGTGAAACAAACATAGCGCTGATTTTCTGGGCGTGAGATATTAAATTCAGGAAACTCTCTTTCGATAATGATGTTATATTCTTCGAAGACTGCTACAGCTTCATTGCAGATGAGACACACTGGTTTATCTTTTACAACTGTAAAAAATATTTCTAGGTCCATTCATCATTAAAAGCATGGCATTCTGAATCAACTTTACGTTTTTTAGTAGACATTTTGGGGTTGAAATATTTTACGAATAACCCAAACAAGCACTAGCTACGCTATACTTTTAACAATTTCAAAACCACTATTCACAATGACGCTGTATGTCCGCAATCTTTCCATACGCAATCAATAATACTAGAATTCGCGACAAAAGAAAAGACCGCTGGCTGGACCTTAAAATGCGCAGTCTGCCGAATGTGAGGTCTGATTCACTTATACTGGATTCGCATACTTCTCCCCGAAAAACAGATAACGATTCTTAAGCCAATCTACAGCATAACTACCAAAGTACTACCGCGTTTAACACTTTACCGATTGAAAGGTGTTTGTGTTTGCCATTTCCATCGATTTATGTTTTGTAAAACAAAAATAGAAACAGTAAAAAGATCATCAATAATTTGAACAAAAGGAAGAAAAAAAAGTAATATTTAAATAAAGTAGAAAAGGAGATGGAGATATAATATTTAAATATATATTTCTTTTAATTTGGCTCGGACAGGCAAATTAAGATTCTATCCGCGGGCCGGATACAGTCTTCCAAGGGACCGTATTTGGCCCGCGGGCCGTAGTTTGCCCATCCCTGCTCTAGTGTGAGCTGCATTAGTGGGGTTGTCACATCTAGTGGCATATGACGCAAAAAGCGGGCTTCTCCTTTTTCTTTAACTGGAGGATTCTTAGTCCAAAAAGTTTGGCTAGAACCGATTTCCCATATATGTACACGTGTCATTTTGCATTAAGAATTTTTACTTACAGCTACGTCTCCCGTAGGATTTCCCCAAACGACTTGTTTTCCCCTAAGTTAACCAATCAAAAATTCCGCAAGCGAGGATTCTCAGAAATGTTTCTCTCAATTACGAATAATTTCCAACTCTGATAAGCCCGCCAGGCAGCCTAGCGGTAAAATCACTGAACACTGGTAGTTCGTTCCGACGTTTGAATCCCGGGGGCTGGGCGTTTTCTTGTATAACGTGTATACGAGCGTGTACACGTTTCTTGTGTAATGTGTATACGAGCCAATTTCTCTTGGAAAATCCTTTACGAAGGTATCCTTTCCCTTAGCCAGATAGCCTTCGAGTTATTTTCCAATCTTTGAAGTCGCAAAATGTACCGTAAGAAAATGACAGATGTCGCAAGAATTTCGCAAAATGGCAAATACTAAACATTTAGTAGCACAAGGCTGTCAAGTCTCAAATTTGCGAAACATCACACGATTTGGCAACACTGCACTGGGGTTTGATTTGCACAGAAGCAAGCGAAGCACCCACTTCGGGGCTGCTGTTTAGTAAAACAGGCCCGACGTTCCACATAGTACATTCATGTCCATAAATTAAGGATAATGCAAAATCAGGCAAAGGAAGAGTTAGAAGCAAAACAATTTTGAGTTAATTGTAAAGCTTATTTATTAAACAAAAGATAAAGAACAAAACAAGATGCTATATGTTTGATATTATTAAAAAAATTAGCGATTTCTTTCTCCCTGGAGCAAATTACAAAAAAACACCTATTTACAAAAAACCTATACTACATGGCTGGTATGATTGTTAATACATTGTATGCCTCCCAGACGATGCAATACAGTCCGTACAACGCCTAGGCATACTGAATATCAAATTATCGATCTGATCTTGGGGGATATTACACCACTCGAAAAGCAATGCTCTCCGAAGTTCCGGTAGACATGTAGGAGGAGGTCGACGGGCTGCAACTCGTCGGCCAAGCATGTCCTACACGTGCTACTACTCCAGGCTAACCGCAGGCCCTCTACTCCAGGCTAACCGCAGGCGACAGTGAGTTGCAGTAAGTGGAACGCATCTGACAGGTCTACGAGCATATAGACCAATCCGCCCTAAGCGTCTGTACACGATCTGCCTCGAAATTGTCGTACCAGTGGCCGAAAAGAGCTGACGAGACAGGTCTGAGGCTGTGCTCCGCCTGTTTCTTTTGGCGGTAACTGCCAAATACCGGTCCTCATTTGGCGTTGTAACTCTGGGGCGACCTGTGCTGTAACGTCTACTCACATTACCATCATTTTGGAATGGTTGCCAAAGCCTGGAGATGACACTCTAGGCAATTCCAAGTTCGTCTGATACTTCTCGTTGGGTACGCCCACATTCCAGACGGCCGATCATTCTACCGCGTAAAAAATCATCCAAATGCGTCCTTTGTGTCATAACTATTCGGTTATTGCACTGAAATGCTTATAAAGCGTCTGCGAACAATTTTACTTCTTTGCCTGTATTCCTTATATATCACTCTCTTACACTCTCGTCATTGTGACGTACCATCGGTGTCATCTGGTTACTTCCCGAAATTTGCATATGATTCTTGAAGATGTGTGTAGTGACTCTACAGGTGATATATTTATTTTAGAGTTCGATTTCCGCGTGATTCCGAATTATCCTTAATTTACGGACATGAGTGTAAATAGTAGGCGACATATCAAATAATAGTTGTTTCATTTACAAAATCGAAGATGACAGGTGTCAGCCGCTGCTTCTGCTGGCTGAGGTATCTTTTTTGAAACATTCTTTTGCAGAAATTATCTAGAGCATTTTGTACGCGAAATTCTATATATTGCAAAATCTAACCTATTTGCAATTACGGTCTTTATATTAGAAGTCTTATCATAATAGGCAACTATCAACTTTCGCTGAACCTGCATGGAAGTTTTCCTCCATAATACAGCAATAAAGCATCACTCTGTTATTACTAACATACTTTAATGTGATAGCTCTTAAGAAGATGATTTCATTTTAGTTCTGCACTCGCCGCCATACGCCTTACTGGAAAAATTCTCGAGTAAAATAGTTTCGTTGAATTAGACGGAAGTTTGTAGTATAAAACTGCTACGTGATGACGATGGAGCCTACCAAATCACACTGGTGCTCAAACACACTGCTTATATAGTTCCCTCTTGTGTTATGAAACATTCAGGAGAAGGAGAAAAATGGCGCTTAAACAGCCTTCGCAAGTAGCATGCCGATAATGTTCAAAGTGTTTCGTATATTCCCTTGAAATTTGGTTCTCCTTTAAACACTTTTATATTATAATATTTACGAATAAAAATTGAATTTTCTTGTTAAAACAGAAGCAGCATTGCGGTATTTGGAATTTCCACGCTATTGGCTAGAGCAATTAAGTTCGCAGTTTTGGTGGCTACCCACAATCGTTGTTCAAATAAAGACGTATGACAAAAAAAAATTTGGATCTCTTTAAACTTTATTATGGAAATTATAAATCGTATGTAATATTTGATTACTGTATTATATATGTCACATGTTTTTATTTTATGCAAATATTTATAACTCTAGAAATATTAAAATTACGTAATGATTGTACATAGGTTTTAAATTAATTACTTTGAGTTTATATATAATTTTCCTGCTTTTAATACGTGCATTGAAAATAAAAAATTAGCCTATTAGAATATTAAAAGAAAAGGGTTCGTCGGAAGGTACGAAATTCGTAATTTGGTTGTTTCAGTATAGGAAAGTATACGAAAGCTATGTACCTAAGTGGATGGGTGCTTTCGTGGAGGAAATTCTAAGGAAAACTGGCTTGTGTTTGTGTTAACATACCACGAAAAACAACAATGCAGCCAGCCCGTTGAAGTACTCAGCAGTCATAACCGTGAACTCGTAATAACAGAGCTAATAAGTGCACTATAAGCACCTAAAATTGTAAAATAAACCAAACGTTATATTTTTCATTATTTAGAAACAAGCTAAACTTAAAAAAAAAGAAGGAAACTCAGTAGCACAACAGCCCTATTGGGCCACGGCCTGCAGTGTCCTTTTCCTGCTTTCTTGACCTTTTGGCCCTGGAGTGCATCAGCATATGCCTGGAGAAGTGGTCATCTTGTCGCAGGAACCCCCGGTGTTTAGTCCCCAAGCGAAATTGGTACCCATTTTATCGACCCACTTAATGGAAGAAAGGCTGGGTCAACCTTGCCCAGCCCGGGGATCGAACCCCGGACCTGTGGTGTAGCTGCGCGATGTGCTAGCCAGTCCGCCACCGGGCGGTGTGAGAAACGAGCTGTGTACATTAAAAATGAACCGCACCCTCCTCAGGATTCAAACCGTGAAATTTTTATAGTTGCTAGATGGGCGTGCTAAAAATTTACACCAGAAGAACACGCATGGGGAAATACAATAATTCTAACAACTGCTTTATATGTCCAAGAACACTAAATTATTTATAAGGTGGGCAGAAGTGCATTTAGACAAAAGGATGCATAAATCTTCATTCCTCAATTTTCATAGATATAATTATATATATATATATGGTTAGGGCGGAAGTACCCGATGGCAGTTAAGTTAGATTGAGAGTAATGCATCTGACAACGGAGAGAACGATACCACTGTAATCCTTCTCTAATAACGATGCAAAAAATACGATTCATAGTCACACATTTTTCAGTCTGATGCGATATGGAACCCACATAAAAAGTTTTCATAGAAAAATAAACTAATTCTTTCTCATTATATATCAGCAACAATGGCACGCATTTGCGCATTTCTAATCAAATGGTCGTAAAAGCTCAAGTTTCTTCTAATATTTTACCTATATTCAATTTTAGTCGATTAAATGTGGCAAAAAAATGGATCATAATTCATCAGAAATCAATAACGCAAACAAACAAACAGACATACAAACAAGACATTCTTTCTTATATATATATATAGATTTTGTAAAACTTACAAATTTTTGATTAACAAACTCTACGATTTGAAAGCGAGAAGTAGCAATATTTTTCGAAATAAAGCATTTTTATCTTTTCAACGCGTGAGACTGTTGCCACTGGGAAAAATGAGTACGAAAATTAATGTTTCGGAATTTTTAATTAATATCTCGCCTGATTAAAGTCGTACGATGATGAGAATAGTCGAAACGGCTTCCCACAAATTTTTGGAATCAGGAATAATGTATTTAATGTTTGACAAAGCTATTTTTATTCCGTCGTAAAGCTCAAAAATTTTTATTAACAAACTCTACTATTTGAAAGCGAGCATTGGCAACACTTCTCGAAATAAAGCAGATTTTTATCTCTGGCGTGCGAGATTGTTGCCACTTAGAAAAATGAGCGTGAAAATGATCGTTTTCCTCGAGTTTTTAATGAATATCTCTGATTTTAGCTACTTTTTATTTACTTTTTTTTTAAAAAGTGGATGTCGAACTTTTCTAAAAACCCAGAAAAGAATTATAGAAAGTTTGGTGACGATAGCTATAGTAGTGACTGACTTATTAGAGGACAAACACATAGATGTTCTTCTTTATATATATAGATCATAATTATTTGTATATCTCTCTATCTATTGATAGATATAGCTACGGATATAGGCACAAATACAGACATATATATACAAGGTGTCCACAAAAGGTCTTTCCTGGCTTTTATTTTCACAATCGTTGGCCATAGATATATATTCTTCCAATTACAAAAAAATTAAAATGACGACAATATTCATGTTTTGGTATTTTTGAATTTTGAAAAAAAATTATGTAAAAATTATGAAATCTTACGTTTTATATGTGATATTTTTTATACGTTTCATCGATACCTGTACTTACATTTAGAAAAATTGTGTATTCATTATAGAAAACAAAATGCAAAAAGTGTGGATCCCGTAATGACACAAATCGAATCGGATATTTCAGTTTTGCAGAACATACTCAAGATTAATAAAACTGATGAACAAACATTTTGCATTTGCACCTAACTAAAAATAAAATCCGAATTTGATAAAAAGGTTTCTTTTGTTATAAAATGACTAGGCAAATTGTAATGAAAAGGTTTCGTATCATTATTAGATAGTGATTCCAAAGTGAGCCCCGACAGTGGCAGAGTGGTTAAAACCACTGCATGCTGGTAGTTTGCTTAGTGGCGTATCTAGAATTTAATTCTAGGGGGTGCAATGATCAATTGCCATACAATTATACCTGCATTAGCTGTACTTTTAACTAAAAAATTGTTAAATTTTAATTACCACCTTTGTTCAATGAATAACATATTGCTTAAACTTCAAAGATAAGTTAAAGATGTTCTGCATTTTTGAATGGCAACTTTTCGAGAATTTACTCTACGCCAGGACGCGTGAGATATTAATTATTTTCTTATATTTTATGCAAAGGAACATTGCCGAAGGCAGCTTCGGTAGGTGAGGTAATCGGCGTCAGGGGGCGCGCAATATTGTTGCTTATTTTATCGAAGTTCGTAAACATTGAACTGAATGATTTGTTTTTTCGGTCCTTGTTTGAAAGAAGGCATTATGTTGCACAGCACAGGATTTCAGCTTATGTTTTTTCCTTCATTGCCAACTCCGAATACTTTTTTTACGTAAACATCTTGGAGAGACATTAGGTATTTTTGGAAGCATCAGACAGGAAAAATGAGCAACGCCTTCGCCGGGAATCGAACCACGGACCTCTCGGTTACGCGTCCAGCATGCAGACCACTACACCACGAAGGCATGCGAAGAAGGCGGGAGAAATACCTTATATACTCCCCCTTTTAAAGGGCGACTGGGGTTTTGGGGACCCAATCGCTAAATCCTGGTGGTGGAGAATCATCATCCACCACCGTTTTTTAGTTCGGGCGCCAGTGTAGAGACATTAGGTATTTTTGGAAGCATCAGATATGAAAAATGAGCAACGCCTTCGCCGGGAATCGAACCACGGACCTCTCGGTTACGCGTCGAGCATGCAGACCACTACACCACGAAGGCATGCGAAGAAGGCGGGAGAAATACCTTATAATCTAACAGAAATCGATAAAACGTTAAATGTCTTCAGAATCGGAATTCTTCAGAATTTTGGTCCAGTTTTCTATCAACTATGTCAGAGCTATTCTAAAGAAATTTTTTTAAATTTTAGATATAGTTTCTGTAAAGCTATAGGAGAAGTGATTATATAGCGATATGTGTAGATACTATACAAAGACATATGCAGCAATTCCATAAAAAAACTGTGCAATTTTTAAAAGTCCAAATGTAAAATCCTATATAATGTGTGTATTATCAGCTAATAAAATTGTAATTGAAAATATAACATCCAGTTCATAAAGAAATTCGATCATAATTCTAAAGAATTCTAAATATGTTTTCTTGCAATTTTCTATAAAAAGATGTTACAGAAATTTGGATTATTTAAAAGCGTTATAATAGTAACAAGATTTTCTTTCGGGATTAAAAAATGAATTTTCTTTTGTGCGTAGATTTATTAACCTGAATTTTGAAATGATTTATGAGATGGAGAGAGGAATAAATGCTTTGGGAATATATGTGATTTTTTTCTAATAAAAATATTCACGATTATTTTAATTTAAATATATATAAATATATGAATTTTAAATAATAGTTCAGTGTATTAAAATTAAGAAACCACTTCTCTTATTAGGACAGATACAGAAATGCAATAATTAAATGCGTTCTCTTCAGGAATTAAAATTTTTTTCGAGATAAATTTAATCTAATTTTATAATTCAAATTGATTTTACGCTTTCATAAAGTTTTATTTTTGTATTACAAAAGATGGAAAACAAATTTAGTAATTAGAAAGCTTTAGACTAGCTACAGAAAAAAAAAAAAAGAAATTCTCTATTCAATACTTTATGAATACGATGTTTTCATTTATTTTTCTGTTCCCTTCGGTTTTCCATATCGTACATCAAAAAATTAAACTTTGCTTTGATTACAATCTGAGAAATTTTCAGATTTTTTATAACATCGTTCAGGCTTTACAGAATTTCTATATGATTTTGCAAAGCAGCATTTCTATAGAATTCTATTCTATGAAAGTTTTGTAAATTTTTTTCCGAATTTTAAAAAGAAGTATTTCTGTAGAGGATTAGCTATTGAGTTCCAGAGGAATTTTTTAGAGCTTTATAAATGTCTAAAAAAACTATTTCTTTTAAGGATTTCCTGTTTGCGGCTTTCCTTCAGGTATTCAGAACACTTCTTTATTACTGTATTTCGTACGAAATGAATTAATATTGGAAATTAAATTAAAATTTTTTATTTCTCTGTGGCAACCGGTGGCCCATGGGTCGCATGCCGTCATCTTATTCTTTGTATTTGGCATTTGCCCTTCTTACTAAATACAGAATATTAATTAAAAATTTGGAAAAAATACAGAATAAACGGTATTTGTGCAAAACAGGCCTGTAAAACGTCGGTTTCTGCACACTCTCACACTCTTCGACCGTTATAATCCGTGTTGTGCATGCTTCGATTTGCACTTTGATCCAGGACTACATAAAATGGCGGAGCGCTTTGTTGAAGATGAGAAATGGCAATTTCAGTCCAAGTTATGTTTTTTCTATTGAAGATATAGAAGACCTCAGTATGTTATCAGTTCTCTCGTCTCAAGGGTTTCGAAAAATTATAATGTGCGTAAACACGATACCAGCTTGTATAAATCAATATACGATATCAAGGAAGTGCTAGGAAGTGTGTGTTTAATGATTTGAAGTTGAAACTAACTAGGCAGAAGAATAACTTTCAGCAACTACCAAATACTGCTGATATGAAGGTATCTTATGAGATATGTTCAGGTTTAGCTAAAAGTAGAAGGTCTTTTAAGAATGGTGAGCTAATATGTGCTGTAAAAATGGCATCTTTGTGGCAGAGGGATTCAGTTCAGTTCTGCCCCCAATTTTAATGGAGAGCACCCCGGCGGGACGTGTCCGAGGAGTCTTGTCCTCCCACCCCTCTGCCCTTCCACCAAACCGAGAGGACTTTCGGTTCGCCGCATATAGAGTGCCGCCATGCCGCACTACACATTTACATCCATGCCATCTCCGGGATGCGTAATGGCAAACCACACATTGAGTTGATCAACGTTAACGAATTTCGTTTATTGCGCATGCTCAATAGTGTACCGTTGGCGTGGGAGAAAATACTGGCGAATAAAAATAAACAACCTGTTCGTCATGTAGGCCTTAGCGACGCTTTACGATTGCAATACTATGGACACATTTTTTGTGCTTACTGCACTTGCTTCTGTTTCATTTCATTTTGGTTTATTCTGTTCATAAACATTACATTTAATATCAGTTATTTGTAATAATTTCTTTGCCTTTAATTCTGTAATTTAAACCAGATTTATTCCTTAAGTTGTTAAAGTATTTATGAATGGAACGCATGGTCAATAATCGACTGCTTTTATTCCTCAGAAGTACGATCAATAAACAACATCGTGTAATGTTTCCTGTTTTGTAATCCTTCTTAAACGAAAATTTGGGAACTCTACAATCGGTATTTACACATAAGTAATGAAGTAACGTATAACCTAACAAGTTTTAAAACCCCGAACTGTTTACGTCCAGATAACAAAACATCAACCATCTACCATATTTATCTTCTTTTAAAATGACGTCAAAGTCGTCATTGCGCCAAATTCTCTTCTGGGCATGCGCAGTGTAAGTAATTCGTTTAACATTTTTCAACTGAATGTGTGGTACGCCATTACGCCGAACCCGGACTCTTCGACACGGCACTGAGCAACGCTAACCACTATGTCGGGTGGGCGGCATAAGTGGTATATTAAAGTGGCAAGTTGTACGTAATTCGTTTCCTTCCTTTAATATCTCTGGCCTTCACTTTCCTATATTAAAATTTTGATTGGTCCTTAGCTAACTAAATGTTGCACCATTTTGCTCTAAATAATTAAGTGACTTAATGTTACAAGAGATCAAGCATAGCGACGAATTGGAAGCATCTGCAAAAGTAAACGAGTAAAAGGCAAAATGGCGCAATGTTAGAAAGAAGAATCTAGGTCAAGGTTATGTGTTTGTTTGTAGTGGTCTGCGGGAGATTGTGTTTGCTAAGAATTGCCGAAATGTTTTGCCATTACGTTCTTGTTCATCATCCCGAGAGTTAATCATCAAAGTGATTTTATGAATGCCTTCGAACACCAGCTTAGTGTTTTTATACAGTGATTTAATAATGTTTAGACCTGCTTGGTTACCTCCATTATTTCGGCTCTTACAGCCAGTAAATTAAGTCACCAGATTGAAACAAAAAATGTGCTTCCAGTATGGGTGCGAAAAACATTGTTGTGAGTTACTCCCTAATTGCATTTGTATTATAAATAGCTTACTAAATAATTGGTTCTATTTTGAAATTTCAGCAAATAATGCTGTTTTATCGCTGTATTTAAAACAAAATGTAGCACTGTTTGATAAAAATATAAAACTAAAATTCTATGATAGCAAGATTTAATTTTTCATAGTTACGTTTGATAAAATTAAGTAAGGAATTTTACGATATTTAAATTATTTTTAAGAAAGGTTAAAAACGCGTAAATATTTCTGCCGAAAACTAAAGTTAGACTGTGCCCTGTATTTAAATAATCAAATTCTTATTGCATACCTCACTCAGGGTTTGCCAGAGCAACACCGTCTGTTCAAAACGTAACTTCACTTCAAAAATGGGATTCCCAAGTAAAACTCTCAACTAATATCATTAA
>KK117627.1:67284-99825 GCA_000611955.2 Stegodyphus mimosarum
TAATATATATTATATATTATTATTTATATATATAAATAATAATATATATTATTTATATATTTAATAACTTATATTGCTGGCTATTTATATTTATACTTTATATTACTTATTTAAATTTAATTTAACTTTACTATGTTCTTTTGAAACAATATATATATGTATAATATAGATGTAATGTTTTAATACGTAGATGAAGGAATCCGGCACTTTCATCAGCTTGTGGCTGTAGACAGGGCTGAGTGTTTCATGACAGGGCATGATGACGAATTTAACACAACTGAGTTTGACTTATACAATCTTTATTTTTACGCATATCAAATCATCCTTTTGCAGACAAGATATTTTTTAATAATAATTGAATACAATAATTTCCATGTACACGGATTTTAAAGTACGACATCATCTTAGATAAGTAAGTATAGCAGCAAAGCGTCTTGGCAGGAGGAAAGCGTAAGCGAAAAATGTGGCAGCAATTCAAAGGAAGAAGGGAGGGAGTCAAAAAGTTTCAATCAAAATTTAAAAAATTTTGGCTTACAATTATTTTGATTGGGCAAGAGGCATTTGCATTAAGCGTTATGTAACATAGAAAGATCTCGAATTTGAGAGAACAGATGATTTTAGGGGGAGAACAGAAAATCTAGAATACTTAATTTTGAGGTCGTCAATTATTTCTTATTGCAGCCATTGTATTTTGTTATATCTTAATTATTTATATATATACGTATATATATATACACTTTTGTTACTGATTATTGCAATAAAAAAAGGAGGTGCACAACTAGATGTTATAGCAGTCCCATATATAAAATTTCAGTGTTCTACGGCTTGTCATCTTTGAGTTATGACAGATACCTGCATATGTACGTACGTACAAATGTCCCCAAACAGTCCTTTTGGAATCCATTTTAAATCCTTTCTCCACTCTCTTTCGGAAGAAAGTGGAGTAATTAGGTTATTTTTTGAAGTCTGGAAACTGAAAAAATCCGCTGTGCCTTCACCGGGACTGGATCCCTGGACCTCTCGAATACGCGCCGAGTGTGCTACCGGTACACCACGAAGGCATGCAGAAAGGAGGGAGAAAATACCTTATAAGAAGAGGTCTTTATTCTGTCCGTACGTACAGACATCAGGCAAAAATTTGTTCAAATGGATATGGGAATGGCCAAAATGAATAGTTCAGCTGAAATATGATACTCGAAATGTTTCGATACTTCCTTTACTTCGTACAAGGGAATAAAAACAATTATTACGGTTTAAACATTCTTATGCTATAGTTTCTAATCACGGGTTAGAAATTTAAGGAATTATGTATTTATAATTGTATCGCAAAACTAGAAAATAAGAAAATAGAATTAGAAAGATGCGGATCAAAGCGTTTCGACGAATACAAGAAATGAATCTCCATTATTAAATTATGAAGAATTTGTCTGTCTGTATGTGAGTGTACATAATGTTCCTCGAACTGTGCAAACCGAATTTTGAACACACACAATCCTCAACCCCAACATCTGAGCTTCGAAACCCGAATGTGAAGGGAAGAAAAAAAAATTTTAAAAAAAAATTATTTCTTAAATTTTTTTTTGCAAATTTAATGCCGAATCTGAAAAATAATTTTTTTTAAAAATTTTCTTAAATTTTTTGCGAATTTAATAAACTTTTAGTAACGAATTCAGCAATTTAAAAGCTGTGTATTTCGTTTGCTCCTCATAAAACAATTTTACATTCAGCGTGCCATGGTGTTGCCAGTCTACAAAGTGTAAAAAATGTATATTTGAAATATAAAACCTCGGTTATTTTGTGAAAGCAATGTGTTGCCATCGTAAGATATAAAATACTTTTATCTTCCACTCGCTAGAGATTGTCATTCGACAAAGAATAATATATTTAATTTTATTATTGAATTAAGTTGCTGTCGATTAACAAACTATTCGATTTAAACATAATAAAAGCAGGTTTTAATAATATTTTCCTTTTACTTTTTTATCTAATTGATTTACATAAGCGTACATTTAATGAATGATATATTTAATTAAAAACTTTAAATGCTTTTATTAAATTATATTATTTTAACTCATTAAAACCATAATACACTTTTTTTTGTTTTTATAGTAACTAATAACTTTTTCAAGCGCGGTTATTGTTTTAAAAAGATCGTATTCAATGCATTCGATAATTGATTATTTTACAAATACGCTTTTATTCTTTCATGCTTAACAGCATTTTACGTGAGCATTAAAAGCCCACAATTCAGTGTAAAATAATACCGAAATGGCGAAACAAACTTTTCACATCAGAAGCAAAGAAAGCGAATAATGAAATTCAAAGTGATAAAGAAAATTTGTTAACTAATGAATTAATTCAACAGAATACAATTACGAATTTTCCTTTGCTTCCTTACGTATACTTTATTAAATTACTTTTAAGGAAGTTAGGTCTTCTGGAACTAAGCCTTGAAGTAAGATCTTTCTCCTTCAATAAGTAAGCAATTAGGATATTAGCTTGATTACTAAAGCAAACTAGAAGACAAAAAGAACCTAATTTATGCAGACTGAAGATAGGAAATTTTATGCAACGGAATAGAAGGATGTGAAAAATAAAAATAATACTTTCAAACAAAATCACAAGAAATAAAGGCGTTTACCGTTTGCTGTAATAGTTTAAAACTGTGAGAAGTAGACCAGTATCTTATCATCTGTACCATCTGAAGCAAACCGAAGAAAAATTAATATGGCGTTTAAAATTTTAGCACACAAGCATCATCTACACTCACTTCCAAAAGTTAAGCACGAAAAGATGTAAAATGCAAAAACATCAACAAATACTGTTTTTATTGACACAAAATTCGGCAGGAAAGTAGCATATATATTTATGCATAAACAAAATCAATAATTATATATAGAAATGAAAACAATATTAAATTTTTGTAAGTTATCAGATAATGACATACTGGAGACTTAAACAGAATTATGTATAAAGTGAAAATAAACAGCATAAAATGAAAAAAGGACAAAATGAAAAAACATTAAACATTTAGATATGTGATCCCCCCTCATCTGTATACAAAGTGACCATGCTTTCAATTAGGTGGTCAACCACCGCAGAACTAAGCAATCGCCATTCTTCCTGTAGAGAAGTTTCCAGCTCAATAAAAGTGGCTGGAGGTGGGAAACGTGAAGATACAACACGGCCGAGAGCATCCCAAAGATTTTCAATGGGATTAAGGTCAAGCGAATATGCTGGCCACGCCATAAGCGCAATCCCTTCACTCTCCAGGTAGTCATCGACGATGTCAGCTGTATGGGAGACGTGCGTTATCGCCCATTAAAACAAAAGGAGGGCCAACTGCTGCAGCGTACAATCTCACAATGGGTTCTAGGATACCGGACAGCCGTCAAAGAACCCCGTTTAAAGATGTGCAGGTTGGTGTGATATCCTAATGAAATCCCTACTCACACCATAATGCTTCCGCCTCGGGATGCGTGATGATTTGGGACTGACTGCGTGTTCGTTGTTCACGCCATATCCTTGTAGGCTTGTCATCTGGCTCCAGAGCTAATCTTGACTCATCAGTAAACATGACATTGCCCCAGTCAGACACATTCCAATTGACATGTTCCCGGCACCACTGTAATCGTGCTCCTCTTGATTGGATGGATAGAGGAACACAAACCCGAGGTACCCGGGTGTACAGTTCACTCATATGTAATCTTCGGCATACAGTAGCTACAGATATCGCCTTACCAATGAACACTGTAACCATAGATGTCACAAGTGTGGAGGTCACTGTGTGATTCCGCTTGGCTACAATAGCAATATATCGATCTTTCGCGGGGGTTGTAACCTTGGGCGACTAGCTACGGGCCTTCGGACAACTGTCTGTGTGGTTTGGAATTGTTTCCATAAACGTGAAATGACAGAATGATGAACGCCGAAGAAAAGTGCAACATCTGTGATCGACTATTTTATTAATTAGTGTATGTGTTAATAAAAAGGATTTAGTTTTAATGCAACTAGCTGCTTGCACAGCCAGTCACCTAATGTAATTATTTTTACTATTAAACAATGAAGAATTTCTATGTTAGTCATACTGCGGGAAAACCACGAGAACCACCAAACTTTGAATACATAATAGACGTCCACCCGAACATACGAGATACATACATACATACATATGTACGTACAGACGTCACGAAAAATTCTCTTCTGAATCCATTTTAAATCCATTTACAATCCGTTTTGGGAAAAGAGTCCTTTATTCTTTTCTTACGAAGAGATGCTATTCAAAAGCATCATTAAATTACATTCGATAGCGGTCAAAATGGATATTTTCGTTGAAATATGATTAAATTTTTCGTTATTGCAATACTTCCTTTACTTTGTACAAGGAGGTAAAAAGAAAAAGAATTTAAAAGAAGCTATCACTGAAAATCCGCGTTGCAGGGTTTAGGAACTACCAGCAACTATCAAGAACCGCAGTGATTGGCTGTTTCATATCATGTGACAAAGCAGAAAAATTCAGGCTGAGCAGGACGACATCAGATCTCTTGGATTTGGTGTAGGCTTTCCTGATCCAAGGGGATCTGAAACAACAGCAACAACAACAACAAGCAGAAAAATTGTTCTAAAGAGTTGATCTTCCGAAATGTTTTGAATGTGTGTTACAACCTTAAGAATGCTAAAATCATGTGCCATCTTTTCGTCGCATAGCATTTTCGGTTTATCATAATTATTCTCCATCTAAGAGCTATTTATAAGTTTTTTTGTTTAACTTAATTTTTTTGATGTTTTAAGATTATTCCGCAGCATTTTCTTTGATTAGTTTTTGGGGTGTTGCTAGTTGCATGTGTGTCCAATATGAGGAGCCTTGTGCACTGATAAGCGAATAATAGCTTGAGCCTGTGAATAGAGACGTAAGGCTCAAGAAGGGTTAACTACCCTTTATTTCTCAAAATAAGGATGAACACGGTCAGCTCCTATCTCGGAGCGTACAGCAAAGCCTCCACTTGGGCTTGAACTCAAATGAATAAGAATTAAAACTTCACCAATGCTGAACTAAAAGATATAGCCGAAGCTATCAGGATTCTAAGTAGCTGGCCCTTAAATCTCAATTAAGTAGGCGAAGCTGTCAAGGGCCTGAAGTACGGCCGAGCGTAGTAATAGCCTAGAGAGAGACGTAGCCCAAAGGCAAACGAGTGCTAGTCAGAAACTCTGGCAACGCGTTTCTGAAAATACATTCTGGTAGGAAATCGTAAACTGAAGCTAAAAGAGATAGGATAGGGGCACAAACTTAAAATAACTCTTATAAAATTAGGGTAAAGCTTACAAGTTTGTAGAATAAAAAGTTTTTCAACAACAATAAAAGTTTTTTAAGTACTTTTAACCAAAATAACAAACCTTGTTTCTTGAAAAATAAAAAAGTCGAAAAATCTTTTAGCTCAATTTGACCATTGTACTTTAATTTTTATTATATATATAAAGACGTGATTGAAGTATTTGAATTTTTTTATTTTTTAATTTGATTTTTTTTTCATTTAACGGTAATGTTACGTTTTGTATTATTTTACATTATTTTTATAATTTTCAAGATTTTTCGAGAACTGACTTCGTTTTGAGGTAGGTATATGCTTGACCATCTGAGAGGGTGTGTAAATTCTGTAAAAGATTTCGGTATTATTTTTAATTTAGTTTTAGCGCTCATATAGACAAAACAGCTAAACGTGTATTCAATAATCCTTAATTGTCCAATTTTAATGCGTTGAATAATTATCTCCCTAAAGAGTCCACTTGAAGCAATAAAATACGAATAATTAAATAGCAGATATCAAATACAGATTTTCATCAGTTGTAAAAAAATTAAACAGTTTTTTTTTCGAACTCAACATTAATTAATTCAAAGTGCTTAATAACTAATTCAGTATGGTTTATTAGTTAAACAATACTTTCTTTATCTAAATTTACAATTAAAATGCTTCGTTAATTTTCCTCACAGTATAAACTTTATTTTAAAACATTTAAAAGTATTTAAATTTAGTATTAATAAAACTTCAATCTTAAGCAGCTTAAGTACTTTATTTTATTCTATTATTATATTTTTTAGTCCATTTTAGTTCCTAAATTATTACTTTTAAAGTACTTATATATGTGATGGAATAATTTTGCTCGTTGCAGAAATTTGATATTAGGTAATTAATTACTTGGCTATGAAAAACAACAATTATTTTGCATTCGCCAGTGGATGTAAGTTAGAAGGGCACTGAAATATCGATTATATAGTAGAAAATGTCAGGAATTTTTAAAGAATTATAAATCACTTGATAATCCAAGCACATCTTTATTAATTTTTCATTATTCTATGGCATGGTACATTATAATGGGGATAATCTGCATCCAACCGTTTTGATGATGATGCACTACACTTTTAATAGAAGAAGCCCTTTAGCTGGGAAACGTAGGCAGCGAAAAAGAGAGCG
Organism: Stegodyphus mimosarum; assembly: GCA_000611955.2. Classification (NCBI taxonomy): domain Eukaryota; kingdom Metazoa; phylum Arthropoda; class Arachnida; order Araneae; family Eresidae; genus Stegodyphus; species Stegodyphus mimosarum. Next base: position 73,755 of record KK117627.1, read on the forward strand.
TAGTTGGATTGAAGCATTATTTATAGTAAAATTTTCATTAATCTGATTGGCTAAGAGCTATACGCAGTGCAGAAATTTAAGATGACATAATGAGGAATCTGTTTGCAGATATGACTCAATTTCGAAACGTTATGACCACTTTTAGAACAGAGAGAGGGAAGTGTCCAAACCAAAAAGAGAAATTAAGGAGCTATTGCTAATTTAAAGTAAAATTCGGTGTTACACGCTTCCCCTTCTCTATTCTAAAAGTGGTAATAACTTTTTCTGGACTGCGTCATTTCTAGATCATTACATGCCATATGGCTTGCATGACGCTGATGATGTAGACATAGAACTTAAACTGAAACAGTCTAATAATAAGATGCCGTATTGGAATTAACTGCGCACTTTTGCTTCTACCACTGTTCTCAGCTAAGACGCCGTTTCACTTCTCTCTTCCTATTGCAACACTATTAGAAATGCAAATGTTACAGAGGCTGTTCGCACATTTTTTAGACGATGCATATTGTATTCACAAAACTAAATTACATAAAATTCTTGTGTTTTAAATGTTCTACTTGATATCCCTTATTCTGAACTATATTTCGACACCGCAATTTCCAGGATAATAATGCCTTTCGAAGTGTCAAAAGAGGTATTCTATCCCATTAATCGCGAACAGCTTTCTAGAGTCCTGTTAGGGTTTTGGGACAACGTTTGGATAATGCAGTTTTTAAAAGTCCGAAAGCACAAAAGTCCATAGGTGACACATCGGGAGATTTAGTAGGGATATCGGTGAAGGGTATGGCCTCGATACCAGTTTTTGGTCCATTTCTTTTAGGAAATTTACAGTGGATTTTGATGTGTGACTGCTAGCTTCGTCCCGATGGAGTCTCACAGATGGATGGCACTGTGGGTAAAGCGATGGTATTTCATTCAGAAAAATCGGCGATAAAATATGTTCTTGATAGTATTTGGAGTTAATCTTGACATTTTTTTGCCCTTTCTTTATTTTTAACTTGCCATTATAAGAAAAACCAGCAACCATCACGAATCCCTTAGAAAAACTTTCTTTCGATTCTTTGAACCATGTACTTAAATTTTTTTCTCCCCTTTTATGATAATAAATGACTATTTTTTGTTACAATCATTTAAATACACCCATGCTTCATCTATTGTGACAACTGTTTTCCATTTTTATTTGGATAAGTGTTTCTCATATAGAATTCTGCAGCGTGTCCCGCGTCGAGCGCTATGTTTTGGAACATAGCGCTCGACAAAACAAGTCCAAGTAGTGTAATGCCATTGATCCAGCTTGACATCTCTAATAAACATAATATAGATGAACTGCATTTATTGCTTTGAAATAAATTGTTCTGTTAATCAATAATTGACAGATTAAATTTGAAAGAAAAATTAAATATATTTTGATATGCCAAATGGCAATACATCGGCGCTTGGAAAATAAAAATATTTTATTTTTGTCAATGCTAACATTATTATTCTAAAGCGGCAATTTGCCCAGAACGACTATTAATTTCGTTTTGGCATTTTGCGTGGATTTACTAAAAGAGTTGTTTCACTTTTCAAATTGTTGCCAGCAAATATTATCGCCCTGTGTTATATTTAAAGAAGTTAAATAATGAAGAATCCGCATAAATGTATGTTATGTTTCTCGCATTATGATAAACCAACAGTATCTAGAGCCATCCAGTTTCGAATAACGTACGTTTCCACCGGAATTGGAGCTTAAATTTGAAATAGGAATTTGTTTTATTATCGATTTCATATTTTGTAAAACGTTAACGAATTTTTGATTAACAAACTCAAGGATTTCAAAGTGAGCAGTGGCAACGTTGCACAGGAAAAACATTTTCATCTCCAGCGCGTGATACTTTTTATTGGAAATTCTACAGATAGGCTCAATTTAAAATTATTTTGCGATATTGCTGTTTAACTGAATTTTATGGTTTAATTGTGAAGAACATGATATTTAATAAATAAAGGTAACAAACAAAATGTGAAAAAAATGCCTCTTTGGACGTAATGTTAAACCTTTCACATTTTTCTTTTAAATCATTGAGTTTGTTGATTAAGTGTGAAAGACTTACGCTTTGCCGAGTGGCTGCAGATTTTCTTTAAACCGCTTTCTGATTAAATTTGAAATATAAATATCTTACGCTTTGTCCATTCGCAACTCATTGTTTATAATTCTGTGAAGGTGGAAAATTCATTAAATTCTCACAAATTATGAAATAAATAAAAAAAATCGAATTTCAAAATTCGGGCTTCGAGGTGCACGTGTTCGAGTGGAGGATTATGTGGGTTCAAAATTTGTGCGGTCTAGTTTCCACCGCCTTTCCATAATGCAAGGAAAGCATCCGTATACATACATACATATAAATTCTTTATTACTTAATAATAGAGGATGATTTTTATACAAGGTTATTGCCTTCGGTCTAGCAACCCCATATTGGAGTTTCTTGAAGCAAATTTTATTCACTGAGTAATTCACTCATGAAGACGAAAGATCGGAACCTTGTTGTAAGTCTTCTAATTTTAAGAGAGACTCAAAGGTTGAAATTGGCTTATTATTATGAATTGCAATGCTTTATGCATTAAACTTTGGTTGCTGTTAAATATAATCCATTACTTATTTACAAAATAGTGTATATATTTCAACAGATCTTATTGAGTGTGTGTATATATTCGTTTATATGTGTTTTTAATTAAACAGAATTTGTGAAAGCATGCTTTAGAATATTATTATTCAACAAACATGATATCCATGATATAACTGATCTCCAAATTGGAATACAAATTACGCATCCGATGATTATTAGAAGCCCTCTTTCATTACATAATGGAAGAGTATTCTTGATTACAGACAGATCACATTATGTGTTTACTAATGAGCTCCGAAAGCAGTGAATTGAAGTTACGTGGTCGAGCTTGAAGAGGGCAAGCGAGTAAATTACACATCAAGCAATTCAGATTTGTTACAGTGTGTTTGTTTATAGATGTATTACTAGTCATCCTATCAGGTATTTTCTCTCTCCTTTCTGCATGCCTTCGTGGTGTAACGGTAATACACTCGGCAAGTATTCGAGAGGCCCAGGGTTCCAGTCCCGGCGAGGGCATTACTCATATTTCATGTTTTCTGCTTAAAAAAATCCAATGATTCTACAGTGGCGCCCGAACTAAAAAGGTGGTGGATGATGATTCTTCACCACCAGGATTTGGCGACTGGGTCCCCTAATTACCCCAGTCACCAAATCCTGGTTTCTGGTCGCGAAATCCTGGTCGCCAAATTCTTTAAAAAGTGGAGCATATAAGGTATTTTCTTCCTCCTTTCTGCATACCTTCGTGGTGCAACGGTAGCACACTCGGCGCGTATTCGAGAGATTCAGGTTTCGAATCTCGGAGAGGACATTGTTCATGTTTTGTGTTTCCTACTTCAAGAAAAACCTAATGACGCTACAATCTTTTCTCATCACCCTTAAATAACTGCTGGGGAGATTAGTCCCTTGAGCCCTTAATTGCAACACATGAAAGACGAACGAGAATAACGTTTTGCTTAAAAAGAATTATACATCAGTTTAAGGATAATTTTGAATAGCGGTGATGAAGTTTGAAACCACGCAGAAATTCATCAGGCGATTGACATAATGTTGCCACATTGTCAGGACTGCGTGTTCGGTGTATATTCTTGGAAAACCTCTTCGTGAACTCCTTAAGTCCTGATCTGGAACAGGGAGCTGAATGCAGCTATGTTCTGGTGGTAGATACTGTGATTAAGTGGTAGAAGAACTGCTCTTGAAAGGGATTTAAAATCCTCTTTTATTAGATCACAATTATTTACAACCACTTCCCAACTCGGGAGGGATACAGAAAGTAAAATACCACACTTGGGTCTAAAATGAACACTCAGATAAATTTAAAACTAAAGCTAAATAGAAACTAAGTAGTTGTCGCTCGCAGAGCTATAACGCGAGGTTGGCCTCTAACTAAATGGTGCGTTGCAAGATTTACTAATACTGACGCACTTGGATTTATTTCAATAAGCAATCACGTAAAGCGCTATGGCTTAGAATTTAACTCTTAGCTAGTCAGGAGAACGTCGAATAGAATGACCGTGATTTGAGACTAAAAGCTCTCTCACACTGAGAGGTTTCTACCTCTTGCTTAAATAGTCGTTGGCTCCACTTCAAATTAGCATTAGCTGAAAACGCGCGCTTCTTCTAACGGGAAGTTGAAAATGAGAAGAGATAGAAAGATTTAAATTAAAATAAAACTTTGTTAGTTTAACTAAAACCTTACAACATGATCTTACTAAAAAGCACTAATTTTCTTAACTGTTAGAAATATTTACGAACATCGAATTTTTATGAAATGAAACATTTCCAAGCACCAACTTGGGAACTCAATGACTGGTAGGTACAGGCTGCCGTTTGAAATGGCATATGCATTACTGGGTCTATTGTACACTTATTTATCGTCCAGATGTTACAAAATGAATGCGGAGTTAACTGTCTGCGAATGGAAAGTGAGTTTTGTGCAGAATATATTCAATGTATCTACCATTTTGTTTCAGAACCTATTTCAAGTAAACGTCTGCATCGTTTTCGGGAAATTGTACGTCGAAATTGCGCGAAGTTCCGCCTTTAATTCGTCGCAAGAGAAACCTACGGCAATCCCATACCCTAATACTGAAATTTCTTTTGCATTGACGGAACAAGCTTTGTACATTTTTTTCTCTTCGTTTCCGATAATAAATATATCTTTTTCATTTGTAATCGTTTAGGTAAACCCATGCATCATCAATTATTTCCACTTATCTCCAGCTAAATAATTTTCATAGAGGATTCTACAAATTGTTCTGCGTTGAGCCACATGTCTTGACAAAATCTAGTAAACAGTATGGTTTCAGATAAAACAGGCAAATCGACAACCTTGTATTCGCATAGATTTTGTAAAAGCACAATCGATTACGAAGGCAAAACGGGTCCCCCTTCATCAGAAGCAAAAAATTCTGCAAAAGCAAGAAAGCGAATGCCGATCATATTTATACCCACAAGCGACCAGTGGAAGAGCCGATAGCGCCATCTATCGGCAGAAATAGTGACTAAAATGAAGGTTTAAGTTAGTAGAATTTTGAAGGCATTAGGTTAGACTGGATTGGAATTGAAGTCATTCACTAAACAGGATAAATTTTTGCGAATGTGAATTTTTGTGAAATTTATGACCGAAGTGATTTCTCCATATCCCGCTTTTTTATTTTCAATATTTAGGTACCAGTCAGAGATTTAAAAAAATTTTTATCTAAAATGCGTATGTCAATGAATCTTTTATTTGATTCAGAAGTAATGTTCTATACAGTTCCAAGTGTCATTTTAATTATCTTCCCTTTGCACCAAAATGGCTTTATTATATCTTTGTATAAATTACATTTTGTATGCTACATAATTCACTATAATTGTTAGCCCAAAGCGGTAATTTGCCCAGAAGGGCTGTTAATTTTGTTTTGGCATTTTGCGTTGGTTCACTATAAAAGCCTGAATCACTTTTCAAATTGTTGCCACCGACCATTAAAGCCTTGCATTATATTTAAGGAAATTAAATAACGAATAATTTGCATGAATGTACATATGTTTTTCTCCTTGTGAAGAAACAACTTTACCTAGAGCCAGCAAATTTTGAATGACGCAATCCTCCACCCGAATATTGGCATCTGGAAGCCGGAATTTGTTTTATTAGCTATTTCGTATTTTGTAAGACTTTAAGACCTAAACTAGCAGACGACTTCCAGCTTATGGTAAACTTTCTTCTGCTTCGCCTCTTCCATGTCCCCATGGATTATTTATCTTAGCACAAAACTATTCGTTTAAAGTCTTAAGGTTATCAGGACTCGTATTTCTTTTTATCTGTTTTGCGAACATGACGTGTCCTGACTGGACAGTGAGTTGACTAAAAACTATGTCCTATGGAGTAGCAAAGATGACCAGATGAGAAGGGTTAAAATTAAACTTTATTTTTTTCCTCCTTTGACAGATGCTCCCGCACTCCGGGATGCAAAGACCAACCACTTGTGGTCTGAACGTAAAAATATAAGCCTAGTAACTAAATAAAATTTAAATAAGAGCTAACTTTTAATATTTTACACAGATCACTAACACTAAAACTGGCTTTTAAATTACTACGTCTGTAATACGCAAAACTGCGGAAAACTACAATACGTCTTTAGCTTTCAAGAGGATTAAAACCTCTGGCCTTAAAGGCAGACGGTAACGGATGGCAAGCTTGCGTGAAGACTCGTGGAAAGATGGCTCACTCTCTCTTCTTTTACTAAGCTCTTGGCAAAAAGCCACAATTTAAATACTTAAGCGTTAGCAAGTACAATTTGCATGAACATATTCACGCGTTAATTCTGGCCGGAAGTGGAAAATAAAGAGATGATAGTAAAGTTTTAAAATAAAATAAACGTTAGTCAAACTTAAGATCCTTACAAGATAAAAGGAAAAAGCCTGAAATTGGGGAGAAAAATTCATTGGGTTCATAAATAAAGTGTACTTGCTTTTCTTGGAATATTTTTAATTTAAGAGAATTCTTAATACATTTTTAACTCAAAAGGGCAATTTGCCCAAAAGGGCTATTAACTTCGTTTAGGCATTTAGAATTAGTTCATTATAAGCGGCGTTTCACTTTTCAAATTCTTGCCACCAAAAATTAGAGCCCTGTATTATATTTAAAGAAGTTAAATAATGAAGAATATGCATGAAATGTATGCATGTTTATCACACTGTGGAAAAAAAAAGGTATCTAGAGACATCCAATTTTGAATAACGTAGTCCTCGACCCAAATATGGGCATCTGGAAGCCCAAATTTGGAATTTATTTTATTATCTATTTCATATCTTGTAAGACTTTGAAGAAGTTTTGATTAACAAACTTAACGATTTCAAAGCGAGCAAAGGCCAAACTCTACCAAAAAAATAATAATCTCCAGCGTTCAAGACTGTCTATTGAAAATGCTAAAGATATGCTCTTTTTAAATATTTTGTGATACTGCTGTTGAATAGAATTTTAAATGCGAAGAACATGATATTAAATAAATAAAGGCAACATAAAAAAACGTTAAAAAAACTGCCCTTTAGTCGTAACAAAAAATCTGAAAGCTTTCAAATTTTTTTGCATCTTTTCTATTTTTCTCTTGAACTCTAACACGTTATTAGTCAGTTTATAGAATAAATAGTGGAAATGTGGAATTATATGTGTATTACACACTTCAACTGACTGATCAGTTATTGCATGAAATAACAACGTATTCTATGATGTAACTGAGCTAAACTCTATAACGGTTACATATACATATTCAAGTTAGTCTCATGTTCTATACTTTACAAAACTCAGTGAAAGTTCGAAGTCGTCTAATACTCTTAGTTTATTCGGAAAGCACCAAATACAAGGGATTTCAGGAAGTAGTTCCTTCCAATCAGCTTAGAACACGTCTGATTAAATTTTCGAAGGGAAAGATTCTTGTAATCCTTAGTTTAAATTTGATTGAAGTTCATACGATATCTCTCTCTCGCTCGCTGAATGAAATGAAACCTGAAAAAATGTTTTATTGACAGGAAAAAAAAAAGGGAAATATTTTAGCGAACGATTTCCATCGCGTTAAAAAATTCTCCCGGAAAGAATTTGCCGTTTCTGGAATCAGGATCTAGTATTAAGGCAAGTTTTCAATAAGCCTCATTTTGGTCTATTTTTAGGTAGAGAAGCATTTTCATTTCCTAAAGAATTTGATTTGAAAATTTCTCTCTATCTCCCATAAAATTGAATTAAAAAAATCTGCATCCATTGGCTTTCTATTATCCTGTACGAATCAAAAGGACTATTGCAATCGCAAAAAATTTCGGGTATCTTATTTGAACATAAATATCCATTTCAACCGTTCCCGAAACCAATTGGACAATTTTTTTTTGTGTGTGTGTGTGACGCCTGAAAAGAATAAGGGGCTCTTTTTCCAAAATGGATTTAAAATGGGTTTTCATTTTTGTGATACCTATTTACACGTATAAACGTGGATATGTATGTATTTTGCATAACTCAAAAACGATTTACCGTAGAACGCTGAAATTTTTTGAACGCTTATGAGACTACTATCTAATCGTATACATCTTTTTTACTCCCTAGTACGAGGTAAAGGAAGCATTGTAAGCGAAAAATTTTGAGTATCATATTTCAACAAAAATATCGATTTCAACTGCTGTCGAGACCATTTCAACGATGATTTTGCTTCACATTTGTGTGTGCGGAGAGAATAAAGGACTCATTTTTTTTAAAACGGATTGTAAAGTGGATTTAAAATGAAAAACTTTTTCGTGACATCTGTACGTAGTTTTCCTCCTGGCCAGACGCTTTGCTGCTATACCTACTCATATAATATAACGTCATACTTTAAAACCCAAAACTTAAGCGAAAGTGGTCGCAGCAATTCAAGGGAAGAAGGAAGGGAGTCAAAAGTTTCAATTCCGAGTTAAAAAAAGTTTTGGTTTACAATTATTTTGATTGGACAAGAGGTTATTTTGATTATTTATTTGGTTATTTTGAATGGGCATGTTACGTAACGCATTAAGTGTTACATAACATGGAAAGATCTCGAATTTGGGAGAACAGGTGAATTTAGGGGGATAACACTAAATTTAGAATAGTCCGTTTTAAGGTTGTCAATTATTCTTAAAGCTACCATCGTATTTTATTATATATATATACATAATGAAAGTAATTAAAAGTAAATTAATAAGTCGAAGACTTGCGCTAAAGCTGCAAAGTAATAAAGTAATAATTCACTATAAATTATAAAAAGAAAACTCTCCATATTACACCTCCAAGCAACGGAATGATTTTTTAAAAATTTGTTCTTGAATCTACTTTTGTTTTTACTTTTGTATTTGAAATAAAAGAGAGTGTAGGGGATATGTCTTCTAAAGTAAGCATCTCATTCAGATTAATTGTGTTCTTAGTGAAACATTTTAATTTTAAAGGTTATTTGCTTTCTACAGAATTCTTTTGGTTTAGTGACTATTATCGTTTTGATTGAGTGTCAATTAGATTTATATTTGAATCTAGCAAATAATTTGATGCTTACTTGGAAGTAAGATGAAACACTCTCTCTTATTTTAGTTTCTGTTAATGGATGGTAGATTGGTTTATCCCCTTGATAAGTCGATTAATTTGCTATCAATTACAATAACTGGTTTTTCAATACTTAAAAAGTTTACTTTTGATATTGGCATTTTTGCGTTTTACTTCTTCCTTAACTGTGTTTAAAGCAAGGAGGACAGAAAATTCTACAATTTGTTTTTTTAATTCTGAAAAATACCTTTTCAATAATGTTTTTAAATTGAATTTCTGTTGCTTGGAGATGTAATATAGAGAGTTTTCTTTATATATATATATACATATATATGTGTGTGTAAGGAAAATAGAAAATATGTTGGAGGTAAATTATAATTTAATTTAACATCGTAAATTAATTTCTCTTCCCTTTTCTAAAAATAGTAATCTCTCTTTGCAATGAGTCATTTCGAGATTAATCCATGTCACATGACTCTCACATAGTTCTCATGATGTAAATGCAACTGAAACCCAAACAGCCTATGATAATTTTACACCAGTTTTAATTATCCAACCAAAATGCATTAAGAACCAAAACTAACTCTCTCTGAATTAAGATTTCATTCTGAACTTGAAATTGAGGTTGGTTTATTGAGAACTGCATCATTTTTGAGGTAGAGAGCTTCACGTCTCTATTCGTCAAAGATCGAAGGATTGAATTATGATTTATAGTTACCTGTTTTGCCATTTAAATCGCATTCATGTTGTTACGAAATTTCTACATATGTAAACTATTTTTGTGAAATTGTAGTACTTTTTGTATAATGAAACATAAAATGTTTGAAAAAAACAAAGCTCTGCCTGAAAAGATTACAGGGGCAACTTTATTTAACATTGAGGTAAATGGCGATGAACTGGCGAGAAATCGCCAAGTTAGCGACGGTTTTGACGATTAATTTTTGTCACCAAATTCGGCGGAAAATCGCCAAAAGTCACCAAAATTGGCGACTATTTGGTGACATTTGGGTCCGGTGCCTGTATTACTAATTGGTACTGTAACTAAATAACTAACTGATCCCTACATTTAACTGGAACTGTATGTGGAACTTAAATGTAACTTTCACTGTATATGTATTCCAGTAATTTCGAGAAAAGGTACTTGAGATTTCTCGGTGACCAGGGTGAAATTATATAAGAAGGAAAGAGCATCAGGTCTTAGTTTTTTAGTTCAGAGTCGAGTTCGGAGTATTCAGATATCTCCGTGTGAGCTTCGCCCTTTAAATGAGCTTTGCATTGCGTTGCCTTCAACGTTCTTAGTAGTTTGTAGTGGAACTACTGATTGTGCTGTGTGATACTGAAAACAGCTGTACGAGTATTTTTGTAGAAAGTTCCTGAAATGTAAGATGTTTCTTTTGGTAAAATGAACTTTATCAAATTACCATCGGTTGTGTGTACATTTAATCCATTACGAACTCTTATTACGAACTCTTATTACGAACTCTTATTACAGCAATATAACAAAACAGGATAATTTTTACAAGATTTATGTTCCCAGTATACTTATCACCTGAATAACTACTGATTTGTTTAATTTTAAATAAATGTACTGTAGACGCCGCTTAGTGTCATCGCCGATAACGTTATCATTCGGATATTTTTATCAAATTGCCCAAGTCCCGTTTATTTGAATGCGAACATGTGGAAAGTATCTCGATTATTGTGATCAACAGTTCCGTTAATATTATATAATATAATTATTTTAGTCTTATAAAATAATTTTATTTATTTTATAATAAAATTATAAAATAAATTTTACGAAGTATTACAAAAAAAAAAAAGTTGCAAAATGAGATTACAAATGTCAGAAAGAAGTCTCTGAACAACCTGTTTTTAATTATTTGTTATCAATTTGATAATTATTATTATTTTATTATTTGATAATTATTTAATCTGTAATTATTTGATAATTATTTGGCCATTTAAAATCAGGCGAGAAAGCAAGATTAATTTGGCATAGATTTTGAACGAATGTATTGGTTTTGAAAGAGATCAGACACGGTCCCTTCCTCCAGTGTTCCTGGGGGTTGGGGGTGGAACTAAAACATTTACTTTCAACTAAGTTTACTTTTTTGCCTAATTTTAAATTTTACATTTGTACGTCCTCTCCCAGGAAGTGAGGAATGTCTTCCAAATGTTAAGGTTAGTGGCATATGATAGGAAAATAAATTTTTACAAGTGTTATGAACAGTTTGTAATTGTCAAACTATTTTGAACAATTCATAAACAAGTTTTTTACATTTTCCTAATTAAAATTCGCGAACATACTTATTTATACTGTAGAGTCATTTGGATTATTGACGTAGGAGAGGTGAAAAATGAGAAATTCCCTCGCCGGAATTCGAGCCTAGAACTCTCGAATACGCGCTGAGTGTGGTACCATTACACCACAAAGGTATGCAGAAAGGAAGGAGAAAATACCTTATATACTCCCCCTTTAAAAAGGCGACTGGGGATTAGGGGACCCAATTGCCAAATCATGGTGGTGTAGAATCGTCATCCATAACCTTTTAGTTCGGGCGCAACTATTAAGTCAATTAGAATTTTTGAAGCAGATTGACATGTAAATGAGCAATGCCCACGCCGAGACTCGAACCCTGGACCTCTCGAATACGCGCTGAGTGTGCTATCGTTACACCACGAAGACGTTCGGAAAGGAGGGAGAAAATAACTTATAATATGTTCCTTGTTGAATTTATATTTAATTAGTTGAGTTTAGTTGCCATTTTGAAGAACATTTGTTTTTATCATTTAAAATTATCATTCGTTTAATATTATTTAAAGTGTCGTGGGCAAACGTTATCACATTATTCGACGCATCGTATAACGTTGCACTTAAATTACAGTTAATCTAAACACTGAGTAACGTTTCTGAAGCATCGCGCGAATTTTCCTCCCATATCAGGTTACCTAATGAGTTAAACACTTGCTGTTAACAAGAAACTAAATTATTTATTAGTAAATACTGTTTGAAGTTACAACTAAAGCAAAATTAGCAAAATGCGCTGCTCGCAGTTCGAGAATACGATAGTAATTGAATTGTTTACTGATAGAATAGAGTTAATTCTTGGTCCGTGAATTTAATTCAGCGTTCATAGCCGTTTGTCAACAGAAATGTCCGTGAAGCGAAATGATATCCCCCATAGGAATTCATGTAAAATGGCTTAAACTGCTCCCGGGTAGCAGATGATTGCTCATGTAAACTTTACAGCAATACTTTGTGCATAAGCTCATAACCTAAAAAACAGAAGGAAATCGTTAAATATTATAAGGTATCTCTTCCTGCCTTTCTGCGTGTCTTCGTCGTTCAACGGTAGCACACTCGGCGCGTATCAGAGAGGTCCGTGTTCAAGGTCTTGGCGAGGGCATTGCACATTTTTCATGTCAACTGTTTTAAAATATTCTAATGACGCGGCCCCCGAACTAAAAGATGGTTGACAATAATTCATCACCACTACATCATCGACCGTTCATCACCAATTGGCAATTGGGTTATCAGATTGGAACAATCCTTTATGATAATATAAGATATTTCTTCTACCTTTTGAGCATGCCTTTGTGGTGCAGTGGTCAGCCCGCTCTTGCGCGTATTCGAGAGGTCCGTGGTTCGAGTCCCGACAGCACATTGTCCATTTTTCACGTCTCCTGCTTTCAAAAAGTACTTAATGACTCTACAGTGGCGCCCGAACTATAAGGTGGTAGATGATGATTCTTCACCACCAGAATTTGGTAATTAGGCCCCCTCGTCCAAAGTTGCCCTTTAAAAGAGGGAGTATATGAGGCATTTTCTCTCTCCTTTCGGCATGCCTTCGTGGTGTAACGGTAGCACACTCGGCGCGTATTCGAGAGATCTAGGTTCGAGTTCCGGCGAGGGCATTGCTCAATTTTCACGTCTCCAGCAGCCAAAAAATCGTAATGTCTCTACAATATAAACCAAAGAAGATAAGCACACTATTAAATGCCCATAGACGAAACTTTTACTTAATTTTATAGCCTCTGTGCAAAGGAGAGTGGACTGCATTAATGGAAAACTATGAAGATATCTTGAATATGCAATACCTTACAGGTAACTTCAGGTACTTCTCCTTACATGTAACTCTCCTTATAGGGCGTCTTGTTTAACCTTTTATTTAATTTCAGCGCCCATCGACTGTGATTGGGACTATGTTTTATAAATTAAACAATTAGAATGTTAAGAAAATGTTGATAAATACCGAAACTAGAATGCAAGTAGGTGTTTTTTTATACATTCATAAAATAAAACTAAACATTTAACAAGGAAATAAAAGGCTGACCACATCCTCCCCCTAAAACTATGAAGTACGCCCTGGTTGAGAATCTCCGACTTGGACATTCCTCAATAGAAATCTAGGCAAGGAATATTTGTCTGTTATTTCATATGCTTCAAAAGATTTGGAGCAATTGTTTACCGAAGAAAATAAAACGCAAGCTTTTAAGGGAAATTCAAAGAACTGTTCGCAGTTGCAGAGCTATTAGTAACGAAGATTTTTTAGCTAGAGGCACTCCTCGTCAAGCTTTTATGATGGCAATCTTCGGATTTTTTTTTTTTTTTTTTTGTAGCTGCATCCTATTAGCAGGAAAAAACGAAACAATATACTTTGGAAAAGGAATGTTCTCAAGGATACGTCTCTGGATCTTTTTTTTTATGCAATTTTTAATGATCTTTTGTGCGAATTATCTGCTTTTCAGAGCTGTTTTAAAACTGCTTTTGTGGATGGATGATCTACTTTAAATTGTTCAATGCAGAAGTTTAGTGGATTTTTGTTCTTCGTGTTAGAATTTACCTGATACTGATTTTCAGTGGTCTGAGCTTTATAAATTGAAATTGAAAGCTTTCAGAAGCAAAGTTATGATGCACACAAACAAACAAAACAAAACAAAAAAAAATTAGAGTTAGTTCCACACCTCCCGTTCTACTGGGCCAACTGACGAAATTTAACATGCGTTCTGCATGTCACGAAAGCTCAGCTTAGAATATATCTCAGATTTATATATAGCATTGTTCTAATATAAATATTCTGAGATAAAACTGGACTTTTTTCTGAAATAACATACGTATTTTACTCCGCATTTCTATTTGCCGAATCAGATTATGCCAATGTCAAGTTTTGCAAAACTCGCAGGAGTAGATTTTAAAAATTACCTCTCAGAAATTTAGCTCCTCAGTGTTAACTGAATTTGGTACATATTTATTAATATTTCTTTTTTTTTAAATTAAACTTACTTGATTCCTTCTTGCACAGTTCGAAACTTAGGTTCAATCGGAATAATATTCGCAGATATTTTCTGACTTATTTTAAAAATTTGTATTTTTTAGTAATTTTTATAAATTTTTCGAAAAAATTTTGAATTAAAACCTATGAAATTTTAACCATCACATTACAGCAGGTGCATTTCTAGGAATGCTTGCAAAACAACAGAGTTTTCTATTAAAAATTTCAGATATACGTGAATTTACATAATAAAGCGTTTTGGAATTTTGCATATTTGTTTTAAGCGATAATAACTACATATAAGCTTTAAGCACGTTGTTAAAAATATTTGAAAGAATGGAAGATGCACTTTTTTTTCCTCTCGTGCGCAATGGAAAAAAAAAAGAAAAACAGTTTACTGTAAATTAAGAATTTCGTTAAGTTTATTTCAAGGATCAGTCTCTGGACCTTTTTTATTGAATTTTATAATTAATGATCTTTTGTGTGAAATATCTGCTTTTCAAAACTGTTTTATAATTGTTTTTGTGCCGCAAACTGAAAAAAGTGCGCCAAGATAAATTTTTAAATGTATAGTTAAGTTTCTCACAAAATTTTACCAAATTTAATATTTGGCCATAGTTTGAGTCGTAGCACGAAATATGTAAAAAACACCGGTATATTATTTTAAAAAAAATCCGATTTTATGTCAAAATACCTATATTGGAATAATGTTACAATATATAAATCTAATATATATCCCAACTCGCGCTTTCGGGACAAGCAAAACGTAAGTTACATTTCGTCAATCGGCCCAATAGAACGATTGTTTTTGGTGCAGAATGACAATGTCCCCCCCCACGAAAAAAAGGACAGTTTCATATCTCCCGTTCTCCTGGGCTGATTGACGAAATTCAAACTGCGTTTTTCATGTCTCGAAACCGCCACTTGGGATATGTATTAGATTTATATATAGGATTGTTCTAATATAGGTATTTTGACACAAAATCGTACTTTTTCTGAAATGACATGCCAATGTTTTCCATATTTCGATTCTACGACTTAAATTATGCCTGAATATTAAATTTCGTAAAATTTGGAGGAAATTGACGGATAAATTCAAAAATTTATCTTGGCGCATTTTTTTTAGTTTGCGCCAAGAACAGTTTACTCGGCGAACTTTTTAATTAAGATTAATCTACTTTCCTTTCCCGTTTTTCATTGCACACGAGCGGAAAAAAAGTCATCGTTCATACTTTCGAGTGATTTTATCAAGGTGCGTAAACCACATTTAGCGTTATTATTCCTTATGACATATACGCCAAATTTCGAAACTCGCCAATATGTAAATTCACGTGTGTCTTAGAAAATTCTGAATAGAAACTATTTTTTTTTTTTTTGCAGGTTTACTTAGAAACATAAGTACTCTGAGAAAATGGTAAAAATTTTATAGGTTAAATTCAAAAATGTTTCCGAAAAATTTATAAAAAGTATTTTAAAATACACAAAGTTTAAAAATGAATCCTAAAAAATGTGTGAATTTTATTTGGAATGAACCTAAATTTCTAAATATGAAAGGAAGAATCAAATAAGGTTAATAAATGAATAGATATTAATAAATATACACTCTTAGACACACACACACAAAAAACGACGCACCAAGGATTTATCCGAATGGGACGAAAATCGGTAGAAGTGATGTACATGTACAGAAAAACAAATGACGAAAGTTTGAGAAAAACTGAATGATTTATTGAAGTGATAGAGCTTCACAAAGTGAAAACGTCAGTAACGCGTTGGTCCATCTTATGCAAGCAGTCATTCGGCTTGGCATCGATTGACAGAGGTTACGGATGTCCTCCTGAGGGATATCGTGCCAAATTCTGTCCGACTGGCGCGTTAGATCGTCAACATCCCGAGCTGGTTGCACGGCCCTGCCCATAATGCTCCAAACGTGCTCAATAGGAGAGAGATCCGGCGACTTGCTGGCCAAGGTAATGTTCGACAAGCATTAAGGCAAGCAGTAGAAAAATGTGAAATGTGGGGGCGGGCATTATCTTGCTGAAATGTGACATGAATGACATGAAGGGCAACACAACAGGCCTTAGAACTTCGTCGACGTACCGCTGTGCTGTAAGGTTGCGACGGATGACAACCAAAGGGGTCTTATTATGAAATTAAATGGCACCCGAGACCATCACTCCTGGTTGTTGACCTGTCTGCCGGAAGACATTAGCATCACCGCTGTCCGGGGCGTCTCCAGACTCACCTTCGCTGGTCATCGGGGCTCAGTTCAAAGCGGGACTCATCACTGACGACTATTCTACTCCAGTCACTGGCATTCCAGTGCGAATGAGCCCTACACCACTGCAAACGGGCTTGACGTTGTACAGAGGTCAATGGTAGTCGGCGCAAGGGGCACCATGACCTCAGCCCTCTTTCTGTGAGCCATCTATCAATGGTCCTTGCGGTCACTGAAGCGCTAGTTTCAGGTACAATCGATGATAATGATGCATCTGGGGCTGTGAGTGCCGCTCTGACGTTTGCTGGATCTTCACGTTCTGTCCTTTCTCTAGGCCTACCGCTTCCTTCTTGACGCTGTGTGCGGCCATGGTTCACCCATTCCTGCCAACATCGTCTAATAGTGGCATCGCTCCTGCTCAAATGTCGAGCTATTCGCCGATAAGACCAACCGGCTTCTTTGAGCCCAACTACACGATCTCTCTCAAATTCTGACATTTGCGCATATCATTCGCGCACCTGTATGCGAGGCATACTGTATGCGAGACACGGAATGAAATTCGTGAAGAATTTATGGCCAGGAATCGTAATTTTCCCTCTTAAATATCCTGCCCCTTGCGCAGATCAGATGCGCTGTAGCGACAATCGTTCATTCATTGGCAGCCAAAATGTAAAATTTTGCATTTTCCGTCGAAACCTGTATGCATATATTTGTGTCCAATTTGTTGCGTCGTGTTTTTTGTCTAAGAGTGTATTTAGAATTCCCGATGCCCTAAGAATTCGCTCCTCTGTTCATTATAACAGCATCCAGTTTTCTTAATAATGTATTCGTCTTTCATAGAACCGCGTCCATTACTAAAACTGAAAGATGAATATCTTATGTTTTCTCTGAATGGCAACAGTCTCGCATGCTGGAGATAAAAATATTTCATTTCCAACAGTGCTGGCAACGTTCGCCTTCAAATCGTTGCGTTTGTTAATCAAAAATTCATTGAAGGTTAAAAAGTATGAAATAAATGGTAAAAGAAGTTCGAAATTTGGTTCGAATAGAGGACCTATCTTACTCAAAATTTGACGGCTGTAGGTGCCGTCGTTTTTTCCACAATGCGAGATCATACATACATGCAGATTTTTCATTATTTTAATTTGTTGAAATATTAGCGGAAGTACCCGATGCCAGCTAAGCTAGATTGAGAGCAATGTATCTAACAACAGAGAGAACGACACCGCTGTAATCCCTCTAATAACGATGCAAAAATATGATTCCTAGTCATACAGTTTTCAGTCTGATGCGATATGGAACCCACATAAAACATTTCGATAGAAAAATAAACTAATTCTCTCTTATTATATCAGCAACAAGAGCAGGCAGTTTTTAATGACTTTCGTCTTTCTAATCAAATGGTCGTAAAAGCTCACGTTTCATCCAATATTTCACCTATATTCAATTTTAGTCAGTTAATGTGGCAAAAAAAAAATTGATCATAAGTGATCAGAAATCAATAAAGCGAACAAACAGGTATTCTTCTTCATATATATAGAGAGATTTTGTGAAACTTATAAATTTTTGATTAACAAACACTACAATTTGAAAGCGAGATGTATCAACACTTTTCGAAATAAAGCATTTTTACCTTTGCAACTTGCGAGACTGTTGCCAGCTGGAAAAATTAGTTAGAAAATTAGTGTTTTCAAAGTTTTTAATTAATATTTCGGCTGATTAAAGTCTTACGAAGATGTGAGCAATCAAAATGGCTTCCCACGAATTTTTGGAATCGGGAATAATGTATTTAATGTTTGGCAATGCTATTTTTATTTCATCGAAAAGCTTAGAAATTTTTATTAACAAACTCTACTATTTGAAAGCAAGCAGTGGCAACACTTCTCGAAATAAAGCAGATTTTTATCTCCAGCTTGCGAGACTGTTGCCACTCGGGAAAATGAGGACGAAAATTTTCAGAGTTTTTAATTAATATTTCTGATATTAGCTAGTTTTTTTCCTTGAAAAAGGTGGATGTCGCCTTTTCCAGGACCCAGAAACGAATCATAGAAAGTTTGCTTTAATAACAATAGCTATAATAGTGACTGAGTTAATGGCGAACAAACACACAAACAGACATTCTTCTTTATATATATATGCAGATTATATAGGGCGATAATATTACGTGGCAACAATCTGGAAACTGATACGCCATTTATAGTGAACTCCCATTTTTGGGTTAATAATAAATGCAACCATTATATATATATGATAACCATAATTGTTAATAATATCATTATTAGTTAAAGAAAATTCTTCAAGAAATTTCTTGAAATATTGGCTACATTATAATATATCTGTATTGAGCAATTAGGAGGAAGAATCTAAATTTACGTGTTCGGAATTTCTTAATAACAGATGTAATGTGTGGGGTACATGTGAGAGTATTAATGAGGATTACTTCTGAGATAAAGAACTGTCTCCCTGATAAAGCAGCTGCATATAATAGCACAGTCATTTCTCGGTGATGATGCCATTTCTGATTTCAGAAAAATTTTATAACGCAAGTAAGGGGGGGATCTCAAATATTTCAGATTTTAACACGCACTCCTGCTAACCCATTTTTTTTGTTGGTTTTGTCTTTTTAGCTTTATTATTAAGCATGATTTTCTTCGAACTTATGCCATATACATTCAACAGCAAAATTACAAATATTTTAAACGAAGCACAGCAATATAAGTTTATAATTCTTGATGCAGTTTTAGGTGTTGACATGCATTCCCCCCTCAGTCTTTTTTCAGTTTATCATATCAATGTTCATTTTCTTCCTAAGGTGACTTTACAAAACTTTTCTTTTTTCCTTTTATTATTAACATTTTCTGTGTTTACTTTTTATTATTAACATTTTCCGTGCTTTGTGTGTTATTAAATATCACATTCTTGGCCCTTACGCCACATAAAATTGGATTCAACAGCAATGTCACAAAATATTTGAAAACGTCATATCTTTAAAATTCCCGATAGAAAGGGTAGTCGCGGGCGCTGGAAATCAATATACTTTTTTTTCATACAGGGTTGTCACTGTTCCTTTTGAAATAGTTCAGTTTGTTAATCAAAAATTTGTTAAAGGTTTACAAAATAAGAAATATATAATAAAACAAAATCGAAATTATTCGTGCTTCCAGATGTCCATGTTCGGGGGCAGGATTGCGCTATTCATAATATGATGCTTTAATGTACCGTTGTTCTTCACAATGCAAGAATCATGCACACGTTCATGCAGATTCTTTATTATTTAATTTCTCTAAAAATAATACAGGGCGACAATATTGAGTGGCAACAATTTGAAAAGTGATATAACGCATTTAAGCGTTGCCACGCAAAATGCCATTTCGAGAATAATATCCTATTCGAGTCTACCGTTCCTTTTGGGGCTAATATATCATACCGGAAAAAATTTTGAATCATGCAAAGACCGAATGAGTACGAAGCATACTGGAGATCTCTTAGAGACAAAGAAAGAATAAAAATGTTGCCACTGAAGGTAGTGTAAAATTAAATTAAGTTTTCATCTGTCTTATTTGCTTATATACAATTTTTTTTGCCTTCTTTTGCACAAAGCACTATTCTAAATTTTAAATAAACAGTGGTCTATTGTCCTGGAAGGAATTAATCTATTTTACTTAAATTTCTTTGGAAAAAATACGTTCGGTTTAGGAACATTTCAATTGATGAACGGCTTTCTGGAACGAATCAGTGTATTATAGTAACGAGTAATTATAGTACGGGTTTTGAAAGTATTACAGAGCTTGCGGTAATACTTTTATCTCACCCAGCTCTTTAATGTTAGTTATCAGGTATTTGCCATTTTGCTAGCGGAAGTTAAGTCGCGCGTTAAAAATTTGAGCCAACTGTTAGTTTGATGTTCGCACTGTAGTGTTCTGGTACTTGGGAATTCAATTCTCTATTATCTAATACCCTGTTCTCTATTAGCTACGCCTTAATAAGCGGCAGAGTTTTAATTCGTACTCTCTAGTTGTACAATTGTTAAGTTCTAGTTCTTGATAAAATGTTGCACTTAAACCTTCTGAGGATTTTGCTGTAAGTTCACAGACGGAGCGATAAATCGCTTGTCAGTATTAGCAGAGTTTAAGGACTTAAATTTGCAGAAAGCGACTTGGTTGTTATTAAGGCAATTCGAAATGTAAACAAAATATTAAGCTCTTCGCTTACATTACAAGCATCTGAGATTAATGTACTTCGAAAATTACCTCTCGTTATTTACTGTAAACCTCTTTCTTTGCTGTATTTATATAGTAAAGCAGTTAATTTCAACATCACCTAATTTTAATTAGC
The DNA here is from genome assembly GCA_000611955.2 of Stegodyphus mimosarum. NCBI lineage: Eukaryota > Metazoa > Arthropoda > Arachnida > Araneae > Eresidae > Stegodyphus > Stegodyphus mimosarum. Next base: position 94,695 of record KK117627.1, read on the forward strand.
AGATTCTTAACTAGATATTTGTTTTGCAATGATTCAACAGGGACAAAATCAAGAAGCCTTTCCACGTGATTCATATATTAAAACAAAGAAAAATTTCGAGGATTATTCCTTTAAATTGACTTTTAACAATGAGATAAATACCATGTATTAACCATGTATTAGAGGAAGGTAAGAAGAGACGCTCTTAACATACGTCTATTTAGAAGAGATAGGAGAAAAAGCTTTATTTCCCCATCACAAAGGCGACAGCCAGAAAGATTGAAGTTAAAGCGAATGGATAACTATTAAGTACTGGCTTAATTTTAAAATTCCATCAACAAACATGTTTACCACTAGCAGATAACCACCGATAACCATACACGCCTCGCTACAGCCGTCTATTTATTCGGATCCATCAGCCGTTCAGAGGGCGCTGCTCAGCATACGCATGCGCTACGGATTTGCAATTCTAATCATTTGCATATCATGCGCTACTTTGCATTTCCTGAAAATTTCAGCTCACTCGCGTAAGTCCTTCATGGTGTTGCAATTTTCACAAACGTGAGTGTAGAAGCCCACAAATATGCTAAGTATACCATCCCAGTAAAAATAAATTTGCAGCAACAGTAATTAGCACATAGCAAAGTAACGTACAACTACTATACGATAGAGTATAATAACTTAAACATAATTGTAAAATAAAAAAAGAAAATCTGAAAGGTTTCAGATTTTAAATTACGTCCAAAGGGGCGTTTTTTAGACATTTTGCATGCTACTTTTATTTATTGAATATCATGTTCTTCGCATTTAAACCATAAAATTCAGTTAAAGAACAATATCGCAAAATAATTTTAAACTGAGCATATCTTTAGAATTTCCTACACACAGTCTCGCGCGCTGCAGATAAAAATGTTTTTTTCTGTACAACATTGCCATTGCCCGCTTTGAAATCCTTGAGTTTGTTAATCAAAAATTCGTTAAAGTTTTACAAAATAAAATCGTTAATAAAACAAATTCCAAATTTCGGCTTCCAGATGCCTATATTCGCAGCAGGATGACGGCATTCAAAATTCGATGGCTTTAGGTACCGTCGTTTTATCACAATGCGAGAAACATACATACATTTATGCACATTCTTCATTATTTAATTTCTTTAAATATAATACAGGGCTGCAATATTTTGTGGCAACAGTTTGAAAAGGGATACAGACTTTTAATGTTTCCGACGCAAAATCGCAAAACGAAAACAATAGTCCTTCAGGCACAAAGCCCCTTTGGACTAAATATGAAAGGGTTCGTATTTTAACGGTCGTCCGAAAGGGTTTGCTAAAGTATTTTATAAGCTCTCGCTGATCTCGCAGTTTACTAGTCTGCTGTTGCACTGACTTCTGCTAACCCATTTCTTTTTGTCTTTTTAGCTGTCTTACTAAGCATAATTTTCTTCGCACTTACGGCATATACAATTCGACAGCAAAATTACAAAAATTTTAAAAGCAGCATGTGTTTAAAATTCCCGGTCAAGAGGTAAGTTTTGACAAACATTTCCCTATTACTTTCAGTCTTTTCTCAGGTTATCCTATCAAAGCTCAGTTTTTTTAGTAAAATGGTCTAAAAACCTTTTCTTTTATCTTATTATTATTAACCTTTTGAGTTAAATTTATGTATTAAATATAACGTTCTTTATTTTATTTCATATAAAATTCATTATATTATTTCAAATAAAATTTACTTCACATAAAATTCGATTCAATAGCAAAATCACAAAATATTTAAAAACAGCCTATCTTTAGTAGGAATTCTGATGTACAGTATCGCGGTCCGGAGAAAAATATGTTTTATTGCGTACAGTGTTGTCGCTGCTCGCTTTCAAATCTTTGAGCTTGTTAATCAAAAATTCATTAAAATTTTACAAAATATGAAATATAAAATTCAGACTTTAAAATCCGTGCTTCCAGGTGCACATTTTTGAGTGGAGGACTACGTTATTCAAAATTCGACGGCGTTAGGTGCCGTGGGAAGAACTTCCATACATACACGTACGCAGATTTTTCATTATTTAATTTCATTAAAAATAATTCACAGTGATAATATTTTTGATAGCAACAGTATGAAAAGTGATTCTTAGTTTATAGTGGACAACCCAAAATCCCATATTGAGACTGATAGATGTTTCGGGTTAACGTCGTTTCGAGCTAAAAAAAATCTAGTAATTGCATAAAATGATAATTGTAATTAACTTTTATTATAATTTTAAATTATTGTTAACATCTTGTGGGAGATGAGACTATTCTATCACTCTTTTCGTGTGATTCATCAATAAATTTTTACACTAGTTCGTGAGATGAATCATTTTCGTCTTACCAGAACTGAATATATATAACTGCAAGCACGTCCGGCTAGCAGTTAGGAGATTCGGAGTTAAAATCCTGGCGAGGGTATAGCTAATTTCTCTGAAATCTCGCTTCAGTATAATTCTAAAAGAGTTCTAAAAATGGCACCCGAACTAAATGTGTGTCCACGGAAAACATGGTGGCAAAAACATCGCAAAGGAAAATGTCGCGAAGAAAACAAAGCAAATCGAAAACGCCGTAGTAAACATCGTGGGAGAAAAGGAAGAAGTTATTTAAATTAGTTATTTGAATATGGCAATGCACACGAGGGCAGTCAGTCTAAGCGGAGGGAGGCTTTCGTGGAGGACTTTGTAAGAGAAATTGGCTGAATTCCCGTTACATACGGGGAAAAAATACGAAAACAAACTATGCAACCATTTCGTTGGCGCGAGTTCGAACAGAAAAGAAAATACCGGAATTCAAGTCTTTAGCCATCGTTTATTAGTTGGGGTTCAAAAATGTCAGAAATGAGTAAAACCTCATCACGTGGTGCATTGAAATTTCAAATTTAAATTTTTCTTCGCTTTAAACAAAACGAATATTCATTTAAAAATGCTTTTCTTACATTATTTTTTATCAGTTAAATCTTCCAATTATTTTAAGTTAATGCTAACATTAAAAATCTTTCTTAATATATGTATAAATAAATACACACTAATGACTCTTCATTAAATATCCGATTTTAAAATTGGCATTTGTTTATTTTGTTAGCCTTTGGTTAGTTTTTATAACTTTTTAAAACGTTAATTACTTGCCGCTTACATTTTAAGTTTCATTTAAATTTAACTAAAAAAAAGTCCTCATTACATATATTTTTTTTGAATCGTTATAAAAAAGTGGAATTTTAGTGAGAATAATTATTGTATATGTTTTCAAAGGGAGATTATAATCTGTATCTTTTATAAATAGTTACAAATTGGAATATATTTGTATATTCTTCACATTAAATAGTTTCCGGATTTTAATTATCTACAAAGACTTCCCAGGGAAATCCTTTCATAAGTTAATACTTTTAATTAAAGAAAATTATTTACTGCATTTGCAAACGATTTGCCGAAAGTATTTTTTTATTTAGCAATGGATTATTCTTAAATAGTCATCTTTTGTTAATGCTATTTATTTATTTGCTGCTCTTTTGATTTCCTTTTTTGTTTTATTCTTAATTTATTTTCTGTTATTTTCTTGCTTGCATGTCACTTTTTATATCTATTATTATAAATTATTAGCCCAAAGGACTTTAGCCAGGAAGGGCTATTAATTTCGTTTTGGCATTTTGCCTCGATTCACTTTCTGTGTTGATTCACGTTTCAAACTGTTGCCACCAGATATTACCCCCCTGTATTGTATTTAAAGAAATTAAGTAATGAAGAATCTGCATAAGTGTATATATGTTTCTCTCATTATGATAAAAGAACTGTACCTACAGCCGTCAAATTTTGAATGACGTAATCCTCCACCGAATATGGGCATCTGGAAGCTTTAATTTGGAATTTGTTTTATTATCGATAAATATTTCGTCAGACATTAAATAATTTTTGATTAACAATCTCAACGATTTCAAAGCGAGGAATGGCAACATCATACGAAAAAAAAACATATTTATCTCCAGCGAGCGAGACTGTCTATCGAAAATTCTAAAAATATGCTCATTTTAAAATTATTATGCGATATTGATGTTGAATTGGTTTAAATGCACACAACATGATATTTAAAAAAATAAAGGTAACAACAAAACGTTAAAAAACGCCCCTTTGGGCATATTGTAAAATCTGAAGGCTTTCAGATTTTATTTTAATTTAATTTTTTTTTAAAATTTTATTCTGAATTTATTTCCTGTTACTTTTTTTGCTTGCATGTCATTTTTAGTCCAAAGGGGCTTTGTCCCTGAAGGACTATTGTTTTCGTTTTGCAATTTTGCGTCGGAAACATTGTTGTCGGTTCACTTTTCAAACTGTTGCCAACAAATATTGAAGTCCTGTATTATATATAAAGAAATTAAAAAATGAAAAATGGGCATAAATGTATGTATGTTTCTCGCATTGTGATAAGACGACGGTACCTAGAGCCATCGAATTTTGAGTGACGTAATCCTGCTGGACGCCCAAATTTGAAATTTGACATTTGTTTTATTATCGATTTCATATTTTGTAAAACTTTAACGAATTTTTGATTAACAAACTCAAGAATTTTGAAGGGAACAATGGCAACATTGTAGAGAAAAAAAACATTTTTATCTCCAGCGCGTGAGACTGTGTACATGAAATTCTAAATTTATGCTCAGTTTAAAATTATTTTGCAATATTGTTCTTTAACTGAAGTTTATGTTTAAGTGCCAAGAACATTATATTCAATAAATGAAGGCAACACATAACTATTAAAAAAACGCCCCTTTGGACGTAATTTAAAATCTGAAATCTTTCAGATTTTCTTTTTTTATATGCATTATTATAAATTATATTTATTATTGATAATGATTTATTACTTACTTTTTATATTTATTAGCAAGTATTTATTACAAAAAAATGAGCAGAACTAAAATATAGCTAAATCTTCAAAGATTTTTTTGCGCAAAATGACGTGTGTTTAATACCGTATAAATAAATCTTATGTTAAAATAAATTATAGCCAACTGTTTCAGCTTCAAGCTGTGAGAATAAAGCTCAAGTGTTAAATAAGAATTTCCTGAATAAATTCGCATCTTTGGTAGCACTTTTACTCTATGAAGTTTTATCACGAAATTAATAATAAATGTTGCTGTAGCA
>KK117627.1:102796-118563 GCA_000611955.2 Stegodyphus mimosarum
GTATAGAGTGAAATCTCGCTTTCTTGTAGCCCATTATGTCTCAAAATGACGCCATTTGGTCACAAAACATAAAATAAAAAATATTCTAATTCGAATTTCAAAAAAATCGCTTCGAGGTGCACTGGCTCTTGTGTAGATACACCTATGTACCAAATTTCGTGGCCCTGGGTCTATTAGCTTACTCGCGACACGAACGAAAGACACACCCCCACCCCCCACCCCACACACAGACTCTTTGTTTTATTATATGTAGAGAAGATAGAGATAATACATGTAGATATATAGGATACACATTGTAAGGTTTTAGTTAAACTAACCAAGTTTTATTTTAATTTAAATCTTTCTATCTCTTCTCTGTTTCAACTACCCGTCAGAAGAAGCGCGCGTTTTCAGCTTATGCTAATTTGAAGTAGAGCCAAGTACTATTTAAACCAGAGGTAGAAACCTCTCAGTGTGTGAGAGCTTTTAGTCTCGGATCACGGTCATTCTGTTCGACGTTCGCCTGACCAGCTAGCAGCTAAAATTATAAGCCATAGTGCTTACTACGTGATTGCTTATTGAAATAAATTTAAGTGTAGTATTTCTTGCTACGCACCATTTTTTAGTTAGAGGCCAATTCCGCGATTTAGCTCTGTGAGCAAAGTTTAATTAAATTTCTATTTAGGTTTAGTATAAACTTATTTGATTTGTTAAGTTAGGCCCGAATGTGGTCTTTTACTTTCTGTATCCCTCCCGAGTTGGGAAGTGTGTAAATAATAGTGATTTAATAAAAGAGGATTTTAAACCCCTTTCAAGTGCAGTTATTCTCCAGCACAGTATCTACACCAGAACAAAGCTCATTTTCAGCTCCCTGTTCCAGAGCAGGACTTTAGTAAGTTACTTCTCAATGTCACATATGCACAGAACACTCAGTCCTGACAACATGTCAGAACTCGTGGAGGGTGGCCGGCGGTACACTGCGACCTGCTATTCGTTATCCCGACATGTCCCACACAAGCTGTCTGGGATTGAGGTTCGGTGATCCAGCAGACCACGGCAGATATTGAATGGCTTCACTCTCCAGATAACTTCCCACTGCTCCAGCTCTATGCGGGTGAATGTTATTGCCGTTTAAACATCGCGTTGATACCCATTTTAGAGATAAAAGGACGAACAAGTCGCCGGGGGTACAATTCATCTTCATGCAGTCGACGCGTCAAAGTTTGGCGGGATATGGGATGTCCTGCAGCAGCAAGAGGTGCAACGCCGGCTGTCGAACTGTTAATGATCCACAGCGTCTTGCACATAGCAACAATCCCCCGGCGTCCAGACCGACGTCTTCTGCAGGGGTTTTGATCTCTTTGGTAACGATTTCATACTTCACGGATGACACTGCGTTGAACATTCAGATCTTTCGCAACACCGGATGAAACTGCACCAGCTTGCAGCGTCCCGACAGCTCTCCAACGCATCTCATCGTGCAAATGGCGTCTTTGGCTCATGCTTTCCGCTTTGGCAATCAACGGAACTGTTGCTGCTTGCGAATTGACGCACAGGTCCCGCATACTCCTATTTTGAGGCCTCGTGTGATTGCAGAATTGCGTTTGAAGGTATTTTTGGTTACCTATTTGCATTTGGCAATGCAACCCCTACCTCATATGCAAACTATATGTTTTAATTCACTCTGTGACATTCGCAGAATTTCTTTTAGCCATTGTTGCTTATTTTTTAAGCACGAGTGTATAGTAGTTTGACGTTTTGTTATTTTATTTTTCCTTTTAACCATGATAGCATTTTTAGTCCAAAGGGGCTTTGTCCCTGAAGGAGTATTGTTTTCTTATTCGCATTTTACGTGGATTCACTATAAATGTCTGATTCACTTTTCAAACTGTTGCCACCAAACATTACCGCCCTTAATTATATTTAAAGAAATTAAATATTGAAAAATCTGTATAAATGTATGCATTTTTCTCGCATTGTGATAAAACAAAGATACCTAGAGGCATCCAATTTTGAATAACGTACGTTTCCACCTGAATATGGACATCTGGAAGCCCGAATTTGGAATTTGTTTTATTATCTATTTCATATTTTGTAAAACTTTAACGAATTTTTCATGAATAAACTCAACAGTTTAAAAGCGAGCAATGGCAACACTTTACGGAAAAAAAGAAAAACTTTTTATCTCCAGCGCGCGAAAATTCTAAATTATATCTAAGCAATTCCAAATATTCTGAAGGAATCTAAGGAATTCTATATATTGATAATACGGAATAATTTAAGGAATTCTATTTATTCTAAAGGAATCGGAAATTCTAAAGGATATGCTCATTTTAAAATTATTTTGCGATATTGCTGTTGAACTGAATTTTATGGTTTAAGTGCGAAAAACATGATAAATAAAAATAACACACAAAGCGTTAAAAAAAAACGCCCATTTTGAAGCAATTTAAAATCTGAAAACAAATCAGATTTTTTCTTTATTATTTTTTATTTAATAATGAAGCTTATTTTTTCCGTTATCTTAAACAACAGTTCTTATTATGTAAGATATAAGTAAGTATTTTAATCTTCGAAATGTAAAGAAAAAACGCTGGTTACGATATAAGTTAAAAAAGCAACTTTCTGCTCCTTGAAGCTGATTCTGGATTAAATTTTGAAAACGCGGACTTTTTTGTTTGTTTAATTTTTTATTGGCTAACTTTCTTCTCACTTGACTTTATGAGCCTTTCTGGGAAACATATGTTAAAAAATCTATCAAATTTTTTGCCTATGTTATGAATAAGATAAAAACTTCAATGCAGTATGCAAAACCTAAATTTCTGCAGAAAGTTACAAAAAATATTTTTAAAATACTTTTCATTTCCTCTCATAATATCACCGCTACATAGCAAACTCCTGGTATTTAGAAAAACTGAATGTTTGTTTGTGTGTACGCATGCCTTTCAATATACTTGTCTTGTATTCATACTTTTCTGGCAAAGCTTCGTTTCTTCAGATTTTCATATTACATTATACCAAACAAAATCTGATGTGTACAACACCACATGACTTCCTTGTACGGAATATTAAATTTTACGTATTTTTTGCTGCATTTCATTTAAACTTATTTCCTCGAATTTCACTAGAGATATATTTCTCCTTCAATTAATTCAGTTCTCACTCCGCGACAAGACAAAAGTACATAGAACGCAAAATATATTTATTAAAAATTGAAAAAGATAGAAAATATAAAACACCGAATACAGTTAAAGCAATTAAAAATAATTTCGCAATTAAAATTACAGTTTCTATGCAAAAACAAGCAATTCGGCTAGCGGGAAAGAAGGCGGGTTTTTCGGTGCACAAAACTAAGTTTCCTTTTGATCTCACTCCGCAAAAAGACACTGAAGGTGCACAAACAGACTTAATTCACTATTCTGATAAGTTTCAAATATGAACAAATATCGCTGCTATGGTAAAAAAAAATTAGGCTTAGCCGCAGTTAAACAACTTTTAAATTGTGGATAAGTCTACAACTATTGCATGCAGATTAACTAAAGGCATAAAAACCGTAACCGGAAGATAGGAACAGCATAGTTCAATCATTTTAAAGCAAAAACTGAACTCAATGAGCCGAATATCAGAGTGGTTATGTACACTTTTGTTGCGGCCGATTGCAACCAAAGAGGGAGGTGCACACCTACATGTTATAGCAATCCTATATACGAAATTTCAACGTGCTGAGGCTACTCGTTTTTGAGTTATGCGACACATGTACGTACGTTTGTTATTTCACTTTAAGTGCAGCGTAATGATTTATTTCACGATTCATTAAATAGTTAATGCACGGAAAATACTGTAATAAATTTTCCCTGTGTTTTGGAAGCTAAACTGAAGGTTTGGATATTTTTTTTATTTGCTGTTCATACTGTTCAGAATTTGGTATATAGATAAATAATTTTAGTAAAATTATATGTTAAATGGTAGCATCTTTTGCATAATGTAAAATGAAGTCCAAACAGAGTGAAGTTCTTCCGGAAAAAAAACATTACAGGGACGAGTCTGTTTAACGTTGAGGTAAATCGGTATCTAGCTAAACTGACGATATATCGCCAAGCTGGTGACGGTTTTGGTAGACTAATATTCGTCGCCAAATTTAACGCAAAATCATCAAAAGTCGGCAAACTTGGCCACCATTTGGCAACATATTGCTACGGTTCTTGCATAGTTATAATTGGTTCTGTAACTGATGCCTATAAGTAACTGTAACCGTATTCGGCCCTTATATGTAACTTTCACCATATACGCCTTCCAGTAATACCAAGAAATGGAAGGTACTAGAGATTTCTCGAACGCTCGGTGAAACCTATGTAAGGCTGAAGAGAGCATCTGCACTCAATTCAGAGCTGACTTCGGAGTCTTGAAATCTCCTTGCGAGCTTCGCCTTTTCGATGCGCTTTGCACAGCATTGTGTTTAATGTTCTTAGTAGTTTGAAGTATAGCTACTGATTATGCTCTGTCGTATTGAGAAAAGTTGTACCAGTGGTTTTGTGGAAAGTTCCAGAACTGTATTGTGTTTTTGAAAAAAAAAAAAAAAACATTTCATCGGTTTTGTTTGCATTCAGTTCGTTACCAACCCGTACGCATGCAACAATATAGAACGATTTACAAAGTATCATTTCATAAGCGAGTTCCATGTCTGCAGAAAGATCTTAGACAGCAATCCGCACCAAACTACGGTGAGCTTCCTGAAGGTCACAACAATACTCTCAATCCCCTTTTTTCTCATTTTATCCAAGAGGAGAAACTAGTATTCTTCATATTTTGTTCTTTTACCTTCTAGCATTTATGCTTTTATAGGTAACAAGTATCTGAGTAGTTTGACTTTCCTCTCCTTAATAGTTATTTAAGGAACTTCGCCATATAAGGTTACGAAAGCTGACGATTTTTCTGTCCTAATGATTGTTCTTAACAATCTCGTAACTCTGTCACTAGTGCTGTGTTCATACGTTATGAACAATAATAAGTACGGAAATAACTTCTTATTTTTTTTATCAAAGAATGTATTATAAATGGGAAATAAAGAATACGACTGCTGAGTACTAATTCATAAACTATCTTTACCGTTAAAGATTTTTTTTATATATATTGTCGCCTGCCTGGCCAGCCGCCTGAAACAGTTATTGAAATAAGGAATATATATATATATATATATGTAAGATAAAAATATGTAAATCAGCTTTATAATTTAATTTTGTAAGAGACTTTTTTAATTCCTCATTTTTAATCTGGGTTTTTCGCTTCTCTGTTTAAAAATAATAACAACATTTCCGGAATGCATCATTTCTAGACCAATCTACGTCGCATGACTTGTGTAACGCTGATGACGTAGCGAAATAGAAACTTAAATTCAAAATGAGAAATAAAACCTTTCTGATCTAAACCCAAACCTTCACCTTGGCGATCTTCCATCCTAGATTATAAGGTATTTCTCTCTGCTTCTTAGCATGCCTTCGTGGTGTAACGGTCAGCACACTCGGCGCGTATTCGAGAGGTCCGAATCCCGGCGAGGGCATTACTCATTTTACACGTCTCTCCTGCTTCATAAAAACGTAATGCCTCTACAGGATAAATGTGCACTTTGAGCTTCTCCCTTTGTGCTCCTCAAACGTAGTTTCGCTGTGCTCTTTTCCTATCGTAATAATATTGAAAAATGTAAATGTTCTGAAAATAGGCATGATTACAGTGCCAAGTGAATTGTGGCCACAAATGTCAGTTTAAATAAAAATGGAATTTAATCCGCCTCGATGCGAAGTTTCTTAGTCCTTATGAATTTTACATTGAACAGATGTGAAGTTGGGTTTATTCTATTTAAATTAGTTTGTAAGTTAACAAGACGTAGATTAAATTTGGAACAAAATTTAAATATGTTAAGCTTTGCTGAACGACAACGCAATGCAGCGGGAGAAAAATATTTAGTTCGGACAGCGCAAAAACATTTCTTTTAAATCATTGAGCTTGTTGATTAAAGTGGAAAGACACATATATTGCATTTTGCAGCGTTGCAACATCTTTCTTTCAAATAGCTCACTACACTGAGTAAATATGAACTATAAATAAATATCTTAGGCTTTGCTTAGTGGCAACACGAAATTTTTAAACGACTGATTTTTAGTGCAAGGCTCATTAAATTCGAGTAAAGTACAAAATAAATAAAAAAAAAATTCGAAATTCAAAATTCGTATTTCGAGATGCTCATGATGAGGTAGAGGACTATATGTGTCTAAAAATGGATAACTTTAGGTACCGCCTTTTTTCACAATACGAGAAACATATTCATATACAGGGTGCTCATAAAAAATACTTCCCCGATATACGAACCCCTAGCTGTCCATCTGCTCAGCCAATAGAAATAAAATTTCCGATATTGTTATTTGAAGGCATGTGCTGGATATTATGATAATTTAAAGTCATAGAACTCTCACAGTTATTATGGTTACAGTAAAAAAAATTTGAACGGCAAAACGCACTGTTTTCCTGCGCAAATTGATCAGCGGGCTATGAAACCATTAATGGCTTTTCAGTGATACTCGTATGAAAAAAATTGCTGGTGTAAAACATTTGCAAAGGAGAATCTTGTAAATGACCGATGACAACACTAGTAAATTGTACTGACAAATGCTGTCCTTTACAGTGACAACATTGTAAAGGACCAATGACAACAAAGGAAAAGATGAAAAAATTATTTTACTCTTTATCGCGATCATGACTACGACATGACAAGTAATAAAATAATATTAAAAAAATTGATAAAAAAGTCTGAAAGATTTCAGATTTAAAATAACGTCCAAAGGGGCGTTTTTTAACGTTTTGTGTGTTCTCTTTATTCATTAAATACCATGTTCTTCGCACTTAAACCATAAAATTCAGTTCCACAGCAATATCGCAAAATAATTTTAAAATGAGTGTATCTTTAGAATTTCCGATACACAGTTCCGCGCGCTTTAGATAAAAAGTTTTTTTTTCCCCCGTAGAGTGTTACCATTGCTCGCTTTTAAATCGTTTGAGTTTGTTCATCAAAAATTCGTTAAAGTTTTACAAAATATGAAATAGATAATAAAACAAATTCCAAATTCGAGCTTCCAGATGCGCATATTCGGCTGGAAGAGTACGTTATTCAAAACTGGATGGCTCTAGGTACCGTTGTTTACATACATTTATTCAGATTCTTCGTTATTTAATTTCTTTAAATATAATACAGAGCTGCAATATTTTGTGGCAACAGTTTGAAAAGTGATTCAGACTTTTAATGTTTCCAACGCAAAATCGCAAAAGGAAAACAATAGTTTTTCAGGGACAAAGCCCCTTTGGACTAAATATATCAATTTGGCAAATGATGAGTGATCTTATAATACGACCGAATATATAAAATATGCACACATGAGATATGAAAAACTTTAATATTATAAAGTGTTTTCTTCCTTCTTACAACTTGCCTTTGTGATGTAACTGGAAATTATTTCCTGCGGGCGATCGGCTTACCGAAGAAATAAAACCAAAGAATCGGTTAAAAACCGGTTACCAAAGAAATAAATTCTGACTTTTCTTTACACTTACGGCACAGAAAATTCAGCAGTAAAATCACAAAATATTTAAAAACAGTATATCTTTAAATTTGCCGTTAGAGTGTTAACAGTTGCCATATATTTTTTTTTATTTTCTCTATTATTTCTCAAAAATAATACATGGCGACAGCATTTGAAAAGTGATGCGAACACTTAAGTGATTCAGATAAAGAAATGAGGATTGAGATTGTAATAGCACCTCCGGCGCTTGTAACATCGAACGCTGTATAGTTTTGTAAAACGACAAGTAAAATGTAGTTCCAAAGCGAATATTTTCCATCTTTAAGAACTTCCGTTAATGAAACCGCTGTTCCATTTCTTGTACACCGTAAAAGAGAATCTTTAAATACATATTTTCGCTGAATTTACAATTAAAAAATTCAGATTAGCATTAAAATGGATGGACTTGCATTTTTACAGTATTTCAAGTTCATTCTTACAGCGCCCTGGCCAATAGGATGTTAAATGGAACCGTCAGTCATATCGTTTGGTTTCGAATCCCCAGGATGATATAGATGCTTGTTGCCAACAATCTCCTTTATTGCTCGGGTATGATCGGTCGCCCCCTGTGGTGCATTCTAGATAGCATTCTCTTTTATGAGACAGCTAAATGACCAAAGCGTTTGGTTATTCCCGTTAAATTTGCATAGTGTAATACCTCCTTTTAACTGGTGAACTGAGGCATGTGCCTCGTTACCCTCTCGAATACCTCTGTCTAGATACAATCTAACACAAATTTTGCTTTGATATCTCGTCCTAATTAACAGATTATCCAACGCAACAGAGGGCAAGCAATGAATATTTTTGAATGCGTTCAGTTTCGTAATAAATTGAAAGCACAAATCCGATAATATGTTAATAAAATTTATTTTGTCAAAAGAAATGTTTCAGAACTCTGGAATTTTCCACAGAAATATTCGTACAAGTTATTAGGTATTTCTCCCGCCTTCTTCGCATGCCTTAGTGGTGTAGTGGTCTGCATGCTCGACGCGTAACCGAGAGGTCCGTGGTTCGATTCCCGGCGAAGGCGTTCCTCATTTTTCATGTCTCCTCCTTTGTAATAACCTAATGTCTCTACAAATTGTTCACAGTATCACACAGTATAATCAGTAGTTCCGCTTCAAACTACTAAGAATATTAAACACAACGCAATGCAAAGCGCATCTAAAGAGCAAGCTACTCCGATCTCACGCTAAACTCGCAACAATAGCAGCAACAGCAACTAACTGAGTAAACAACTGAGAATCCGGCCTTACTTATACACAGGGTGGTCATAAAAAAAACTTTCCCGATATATGAAACCCTAGCTGCCCATCTGCTCAACCAATAGAAATAAAATTTCCGATATTGTTATTTCAACGTATGTGCTGAAGATTATGATAATTTAAAGCCATAGAACTCTCACAGTTATGGTTACTGTAAAACAAATTGGAATGGCAAAACCCACTGTTTTCCTGCTCAAATTGATCAGCGGACTATGAAACCATTAATGGCTTTTCAGTGATTACTCGTATGAAAAAATAGCTGGTGTAGTTTTCAGCCGGCCGACGAGATATTTCTAGTACTTTCTGCTTCCCCAAATTACTGGAAAGCAGTATGAAGGTTGAATTACGGTTACGGCTAACATAGTGGTTAATTACCTTTATTCAGTTACAATATTTATTACGGGGATACATGCAGCTGACCCAAATGTGGCCAATGGTCGCCAAAGCCATTTTCAGCTTGTGATTGAGATACCCAATTACTCAATGTTACATGCCCTTGCCTGTGTATTCTTACTTTCCGGTATAGCTTTTACTTAAAATTTGTTTCGCATTACATTACACAGAAAAGTACAACACTTTCACATATAACTGCACTAAAATCATCTATCTCTGTACAAAATTCGTAAAAATATCATTCTTCTAGACGAAAACCTTGATTGTCTTTGCTTATAATATATAAAAATATTTAAATAATAAAAATATATAATACAAAATATTTATCAACAGACACTTGTTCTTCAATTTTCTGTATGATCCTAGTCCAGAAGATTCTCTGACCATTGAGCATACGAGCAATATTTATGATCTTACAACTTCGGTCCAATAGTCTTCTTTTAAGTTATTGGTAATAAATTAAACGGACTGTTACACTCACTGCTGCAGCGAGAGTCTTATGAAGCTTCAGTAGCGTTATCTGGATGCCATTTTCAAAATATCTGAGACTGCTGGTAAGTCTAGGCTCCAAAAAGTAGCCCATACGATACAGTGCCGAGATGAAGGGCATGCTGTGTGATGGGGTTATTGAGTAGGCCGCTTGTTTGTCAATTTTTTCTTTGATGTCGCGTGCAGATGATTCAGCAAATATTGCATTCTCATACCATAAGTGCAGTGCACTAGAAGAAAGGGGCACCCAGGCGTGGCTTTGTTCGAGCAAACCTTACATGGTTAGTCGCCCCAACCCTTAGAGGCGATCCAAGGGGGCATAACACCCCCGGTCAACTCAGGGGGACAATTGTTTTCAGAAAATCTAGATAACTGTACACAAAGCCAATAGTGGGCTACTATGCATCCATCTAAAATAAAAGTCCGCTTATTTGACATCGACCGTTCGGCAGTGTTGACAAAGCCAGCCAAATCCCCAAGGACAAACTTGGACGTCAAACCATCTAGAGTCACCACAAACAAGGGACAGACAAGACAGCACCATATGGTCCCTGCCGAGTCTGAACCTACCATCGAATAAACGATAGTTCTAGTCACTGTAAAGACTGTTAATTTTCTCCCAGAAGTCCAGTATGTCTAGATAGTGATCTAGCCAGAACGCTGCTATTGCTCCCAGACGATCCCCGGAGGGGACTCCTGTCATTAGTACTGAAAGGAACACAAACTCGTATTGCCTGTATTAGCCCTCGCTTTGCAGTGATGACAGAAAAAGCCCTCCCGTGCTGTGGTAACCATTCGTTCGAAAGATACTGGCATAATATCTTTATCGTATAATTTTCCTCTACCAGGGACTAGAAGTCGAAAGGGACAATTCTCAGAACTTGCACATTTCCACGAAACCTATGTAGCTAGGTTACCATTTTCGCTTACTACGAAAACTTTAATGCCAAACAGTAATCGATTATCGCTCAGACTGGGATCTCGTGATCCTTCAGAAGCCGAACTTTCGTCCGTAATGGCAAACCGTACATTGAGTTGATCAATGTTAACATAATTCGCTTACTGCGCATGCTCAATAGTGTACCGTTGGCGTGGGAGAAAATACTGGCGAATGAAAATAAAGGACCCTACACAAGCCTGTTCGGCGTGTAGGCCTTAGCGATTCTTTACGATTACAATACTGTGGACACTTTTTTGTGCTTACTGCACTCGCTTCTGTTTCATTTCATTTTGGTTTATTTTGTTCATAAACATTACGTTTAATATCAGTTATTTGTAATCATTTCTTTGCTTCATTCAATCATTTAAGCTAGATATGTTCCTTAAGTTGTTAAAGTATTTATGAATGGAACGCATGATCAATAATCGATTGCTTTTATTCCTCAGAAGTACAATCCATAAACGACATCGTGTAATGTTCCCCGTTTTGTAATTCTTCTTAAACGGAAATTTGGGGAGTTTACAATCGATATTTGCACTCTAAGTAATGAAGCAACGTACAACCTAACAAGTTTTAAAAGCCCGAACTGTTTACGTCCAGGTAACAGAACATCAACCATATACCATATTTATCTTCTTTTAAAATTACGCCAAATTTTCTTCTGGGCATGCACAGTGTGCGTAATTCGTTTAACATTGTTCAACTGAATGTGTGGTCTGCCATTACGCTTCCGGGACAGCTGCCGAAGTTTAAAAAAAATCCCTCGTTGCCGGTACATCGTTTCCATTGCTAGGCGGGACTTCGCTTCCAGCGGAGCTGTTTTTTCTAGGAATCCTCGCGTTTGAACCAGTGCTAATATAATCTCCTTCCTCAGAAAAGTCCCGGCTAGCAGGGACCGCCGCTAGATGCGATAACCTCTTAGTACGGCAGGATCATCAGATGTTGCAGCTTGCTTTCTAAGACTGTCTTTTACTATCATCGATAATTATTTCACTTCTTTAAGGTTGTTTTTATAAATAACTTAAACGTTGAGAATATCCAAACATGTTCTTCTTGTCAAACCACAGATAATCTAGTCCAAAACAAACTTTAAAATTCTTCGAAATATTTTTCGAATACTAAACTTCTAAAACACAAACAAAATATTTACAGCGTAGACAAAGTGTGCATATTTTAGTGCAGAAAATAGCTTTTGGATGCATCGAAACTTTTGACATTTGTGTATCTCCAATGGCAACAAAAGCAAATTTTGCCAGACAACACATACGACTGCCGTTATTTTTTTTTCTCCCGCCAACCTACACATATTGACAAGAGAGGTAACGGTTTTGTCCTAAAATCTGAATATTGACATTTTAGTGAACAAACGTGAGTTCCTACAATACTTTTTTTCTGTTTTGCACTGATGTCTATCCGTCTATACGTGTGTGTGTGTGTGACAATCATTTCCTCTAGGATAACTCTTATATCAAACTCCTCCATTCTGTTTTTCAAATTTAAAGTTTTTGTATTCATATAAACAGTTGATTAGATTTGGGGCAAAATTGGGCAACCGAAAGTAGTGCTTCACGTATAGCCCATAACAGTTTTTAATGAATAATTAGGTTAAAATATAATCAAAAGTTTTCAGTTTTAGTATTTATGACTTTTATATCAATGGGAACCACATATTAAATTTTAAGTTTCATAAATGGGTCTGATAAATCTGATGAATCAGCTAAAATTCATAAATGAGCTCTTCACAAGACAAATCGATTACCTCCGTAAAACTAAAATTGGAGAAATACGATGAAATAATGTAAATAGTTTTAAAAAAAAAATCCCTTAATAACACACATTCAAATAAATACTGTAGAATGCATGACTATAGATGTAGCTTTCTTCTAACGGTATATAAAATTAACACACACAAAAAAAAAGGGAAAAAAAAGCCTAAAAGTAGTCTTCAGTAAAATTATAATTTTTATATGGTAGAGTTAATGAATTTGACAAATAAAAAAAATGTAATAAAGTTAAATTCAGTGTTCAAATCTTTGAAGTTTTATTATAAAGAAAAATTAATTATTATATATTGTTGCGAAAAATTCGGCGGTTGCGCCTGTATGTAAGCTTTCCGGCATAGCACTAGGGTTGCCATAAAATAGTGTATGGTAGGGTTGCCAGATTGGCGACTTTGTCGCCCATTTGGCGACCAAATAGGCGATATCCCATAGTCCAATCGGGAAGCTTCTAGAATAACTTCCTGTCGAGATATTTCTCGAAACATGTGGAACATAAGGAAAAGCTATATAAACCCTTGCGTTTCTGAGAGCCGGTGTTGTGAGAATTGTGAGAATAGCTGCTTACTGTGAGTGCTAAGCTACGCGAGAGTTTTGTGAACGGAAAGCGATCGAGATAGTGCTTTGCCGTGAAGCTACCTTTACAGTATAGCTTGACAGTGTATTGGTGATTGTTCCACGGTGTTTATTATAAGTTTAGTGTTGCCGTGAAGCTACCTTTACAGTTACAGCCTGAAGCTGCGTTGCTGATTGTTTCAGCGTATTTATTCTAGATTTTCGACGCTTTTAAAGGTAATTTTGGAACTGTGCTGTAAATAGTGATTCTTGTAAATAAATTGTGCTTTTTATTGTTCTGCATCGTGTTTTCATCGGATACTCTCAAATCCACGAACCCGTATAACGCAATAATATTTTTATTGCAGATTTTTCATAAATTTGAATATTATCAGTTCTGTTATAATACATTATTTGTGATTAATTCATCACCAATATAAATGATGTCTTCATCACATATGCATGAGCTTTAATCATAGTAAAGGAAGTATTGTAATCGCGATTGATTGGATTTTAATATTGTTGTCTTGAGCTCAGGTGTACGATTATCGTAGGCTAGAAATGAATCTGTGTGTTTTATAACATGTGTATCATCTATTTTATTTATTATTATTAGCCTAAAGGATTGTTAGCTCAGGAGGACTATAAGTTTCGTTTTGGCATTTTGCTTTAGTTCACTACGAAAGTATGCAAATTATTGCCACTAAATATTAGAGCTCTGTATTATATTTAAAGAAATTAAATAATGAAGAATCTGTATGAATGTATGTATGCCTCTCGCACTATAAAAAACAACGGTAATCCAAGGATCCAAGGATTAATTATTACGGAGTGCCTAGGGTAAAGAACCCTCTACCTCCACATCATAGTTAATAAAAGGGAGCAGAAATGGGAAAAAATACATGAAAGACTTTAAGGAAAAATGAAAAGGAAGTCAGCATGACTTGAGAAAAATTACAGAGACAAAAAAAAAAAAGAAATTTAAAAAATATTATAAGTTTGGAAAAATTAAGCAGCGATTAGCGAGACTCGATCTCGGGACCTTTCGGTCTCGAGTCTAACGCGCTAACCACTGAGCTAGGGAGAGTAAAGATTTTTTTTTTTGTATTTTAAAATTTTTGGGGGGGGGGTAAACAACGGTAACTAGAGACATCAAATTTTGAATAACGTAGTCTTACACTCGAATATGGACATCTGGAAGCCCAAATTTGGAATCTGTTTTATTAGCTATTTCATATTTTGTAAAAATTTAACGAATTTTTGGTTAACAAACTCAACGATTTCACAGCGTTCCTTAAATATTAGTATCGCGGCCATCTTTAACCACGGATATTTTATGCACGAGGTTTCTTTACATTGCTTACTGGTATTACGTTGGTAGCGTAGCACCGTAAAGAAGTTTAATGTCTTTTGCGTCGAATGATTTTGAATGTCGCTATCATTTTCAAATGCCGCTTTGAATACCCTGTGAAAAAAACGTCCCCTTTGGGCGTAATATAAAATCTGAAAGCTTTCAGATTTTCAATATTTATTTTCTTAAAAATAATTATCAAATTGAAATAATCCTTTATGATGATTCAAACACAATACTTGATTCTGCGGCAAGTCAGTCTAGATTCTGCGTTAAGTCAGTCACAGTCTAGTTACAGATTGCGACAACCAGACTAGAACCAACTGATTTATTTTACTTTAATTCTAACAAAATGGAACAAAAAATTACCATTATCATTCAGCATAGGCTGCTGAATTTGAGTTGAATTCTTGCAAGAATTTACGTTAGAGTAAGGAGTTAATTACAGTGGCTTCTGAAATAAATTGTTTATTATTCAATGGCCGAAAAAAAATTTTGTAGTGGTGTTAATCTTTATTACTTGGGAAATTTATTATGAACTAGCCGCTATGCGGCCAACCTTCGTCTGGCTTTTAAACATACCGGAAAACCACACCTGGGACACGCCTAAAAGACACACCTGGGACCGATGTCCCCGTAAGTTCTTCCAACCATTTTTTCTTTGTTAAGAATAAAACCCTCCCTTGCATACGATCCCTTACTCTGATGTATTACCAGAAAAACATATGCATCTTGAATTTTTAGCAAAGTGATTGCATGAGGTGTGTATTAAACATTTGCTAAAACATAATTTATATCCCCCTTCTTAACCACCACCATAAATAACTACACAAAACATTATATAAAAATTCTACAATAATATAAATAACTCTATGCCATTTCTGATGAATCAAAATTTTTTAAACATTTTCTTACTGGATAGTTTGAGTGATTCTTTTTCGGAAATTTTGAAATGTTATGATACTTTAGGTAATCTTCTGAGAAAATGTGTCAGCAGTCATATCGCAGCCATTTAACTTGTTAGTAATATTTTATCTTATATTTTCAAGAAAAAAAATTACAATGAAATAAACAATATCCCTTAATACAAATATTAATTATGCTAATAAAAAATTAACGAACTTTCCGTTGAGAAAAAATCATCCAAATTTTTTCAATATCTTACAAACTGTGAAATATGCAAAAAAATAACATGAAAGAAACGAAAAAAAAAATTCCGCGCAGAATTTTACTCAGCAGAACAACTTTATCAAAAAACAAATGAATAAAAATTTATTATATATATATATATGTAATAATAAAATTCCATAGTCAAAAGTACATATAAAACCCTAAGTTAATTTTCGTCTTTTATTTTTGTTTATTCCTCAATCCCAATTCTAAATGCATGTTCTTTTTATTTTAATGGCG
>KK117627.1:120833-139047 GCA_000611955.2 Stegodyphus mimosarum
TATTAAAATAAAAAGAGCGCTAATTTGAAATGGACCGAATTGAGCATTAATTACAAATTGACTTAGATTTTTTTCATTTAAAAGATGCCTCAGAAGCTAAAAAAATCATGTCATATTTGAGAAAGTATTTTAGGTAGAAGCACTGTAAGTGGAGAAGAAATAATGCATAATTTTAATGTTAATAACAATAAACTTTGCTTAAAAATGTATTCTTTTCGTACACTTAGGACTCTGAAATACTGTACAAATAGAAAATATATACATTTATATATATAATTACGACGCAATTACAAAATATTTACATCCAATCGTGTGAAAACTCATTGCGGCCTCGCCATCTTACTTCCGACCTCCATGACGTCACTGCAGGGGAAAGGAGAAGGGGAAGAGATTTAGTTTACATCGCCACCACTGCAGTGGATTGGCGCTGCAATTTGGCGTCATGTTATAGTATGGGAGTGCCGACGCTTTACTTACATACAGCTTTGGTCGCTATGCGGCCAGCCTTCGTCTGGCTTAACATACTGGGAAAATGCCTAAACGACACACCTGGGGCCTATGGCCGCGTAAGTTCTTCCAACTTTTTTCTCTTGGTTAAGATTCCAACCCTCCTTTGTATACGGCCCTGATGTATCTCCAGAAAAACATATACATCTTGAATTTTTAGCAAATTAATTGCATGAGATGTGCATTAAACATTTGTTAAAGCATAATTTATATCCCCGTTCTTAAGCACCACCATGACAACATAAAAAATTATATAAAAATTCTACAATAAAATTAAAATTTTTTAAACATTTTCTTACTCGATAGTTTGAATGATCCTTTTTCTGAAATTTTGAAATGTTATGATACTTTAGGTAATCTTCTGAGGAAATGTGTCAGCAGTCACATCGCAGCCATTTAACTTGTATAAAATATTACAATGAAATAAGCAATATCCCTTGATACAAATGTTAATTATCCTAATAAAGTAATTAAACAATTTACCGTTGCAAAAAGAAACAACTTTTTAATTTCTTAAACTTTTCAGTCTCTTAAAAACAGTAACATAAGAAATACGATGAAAAATTGTTGCCAAACCGAAATTTTTAAAAGAATGAAACTATTCAAAATGATGCAATTTCATCAAAAATCTATCAACAACAATAAGAAAGGAAAATTGTTGCCAAAACTACATTTTAAAATATCTGAGATGTGAGAAGTGTATTCGGAAGCTTCATTTAAAAAATTTTAAAAAAATACAAAATATTATTATTTTTCCAAAATTCTTTTTTAAAAGGAATCGAAAGGATTAAAGTTCAACGTGTCCAAAAATCAAAGGAAAACAAACAGCACATTTTTTAAAATAAGTTTTTTTTAAAAAAATTCCGCCGAAAAGGTGTTAAGCTCACCTTCCTAAATAAATTCGTATTTAATCGATTTATTGAAATACGAAATTTATTTTAAGTTCGTAAAATAGCTAAGTGTCTACGCTTCACGACGATGTAAAAATGAAATGTATAGAGTGAACTCTCGCTTTCCTGTAGCCCAGTATGTCTCAAAATGACGCGATTTGGTCACAAAACATAAAATAAAAAAAATTCTAATTCGAATTTCAAAGAAATCGCGTCGAGGTGCACTGGCTCTTGTGTAGATACACCTATGTACCAAATTTCGTGGCCCTGGGTCTACTCTTTGTTTTATTATATGTAGAGATTCAAATAAATTAATTAAACAATTTATCTTTTCAAAAAGAAACAATTTTTCAATTTCTTAAAAAAAGTGGCATAAGAAATACGACGAAAAACGCTGCCAAACCCACATTTCTAAAAGAATGAAACTATTGAAAGTGATGCGATTTCATCAAAAATCTATCAACTATAATAAGAATGAAAAATTGTTGCCAAAACCATATTTTGAAATATGTGAGATGGGAGAAGTGTATTCGGAAGCTTCATTTAAAAAAATTTTAAAAAATACAAAATATTATTACTTTTCCAAAATTCATTTTGTAAAATGAGTCGGAAGGAATAAAGTTTAACGTGTCCAAAAATGATGGAAAATAAACAGTACATTTTTTTAAAAAATTCCGTTGCAAAAGTATTAAGCTCACTTTGCTAAATAAATTCGTATTTAATCGATTTGTTGAAATACGAAATTTATTTTAAGTTCGTAAAATAGCTAAGCGCCTGCGTTTCACAACGATGTGAAAATGAAACGTATAGAGTAATATCTCTCGCTTTCCTATAACCCATTATGTCTCAAACTGACGCGATTTCGTCAAAAAGCATAAAATAAAAAAAATCTAATTCGAATTTCGAAAAAATCGCTTCGAGGTGCACTGGCTCTTGTCTAGATGCACCTATGTACCAAATTTTGAAGCCCTGGGTCTATTAGCTCACGTGCAGCACGAACGAAAGAAACACACACAGACAGACTCTTTCTTTTATTATATGTAGAGATATAAAAAGCTATGACTGTACCAAATGATTTGACACTTAAATTTAAAGTACCTCAAAAAGTGTAGGTAATTCATTTGTGCAATGAACTGGTTAAATGCAAATACTTTACTTGAAGCTCTGAACCAATGTCTGTAAAAATATATTATAATATAATCCAAAACTTTCCAACTCATATTTGATTGAAGGGAATTGATTGAAGGGATAGAAGTATCGAGACAAGATTATTTATTGATTTTCGATTTTGTTTATATATGATAAACAGGAAGTGACATTTTCTTTGGAACTTTTGTTGCAGATTTTTTTGGAAAGATACAGAATTACTAGTATAATAAACGTTTGGCAGATATGTTTATCAAAATATGCCACTCAAATAAAAAAAATAAAATATGGGAGGGGAAATTTGATTATATTGGCATAAATTTAGAAGAAGCAGTTTTTACACATGGTTAATTATTGGAACAATAAATTAGATTTTATTTACAAACGATCAACGTGAAAGTAATACTTTACTCAAAGCTGGCCACATCAGATTTTAGAGCTATGCCTGTTTATATGCGCACTAATGTACACTAATCGAATAGGCGAATGGCGATGCCTACGCCATTAACCACGCATCTAACGGCGTCTCTAAATGCCACATCTGAATTTCTGCAAGCGGTGGTTCAGTTATTATTCTATGATCAAAATACTCAATCTAGTTTTTAAAGGGATTTATTGAATACTAAACAAATTATTCTAGTCTAGAATCGAATATAATATTACATCGCATCAGCAGCGTTCGAGCTGCGTCATTCCAAATCGAAAGTCAAGTTCTCACTGTTGCCAATCCGAGGCAGAGAATAGTATGTTTCTAATCAAGACGGAACATCGGCAGAGGAAAGTTTCTAATCAAACCGAAACAATGCCGAATGGAGTGTTTTGAGTGACTGTACATACAGAGTGATTCAAAATAAACGTAGCGATTACAGACGGCTATAACTATTTAATTGAAAAGAATTTATCTATGAGAAGGTAAATGGAAGTCCCAAATTTTCTGTACGTACTTTATGGATGTTCTACGTGACTGTATAAATGTTCTATGTGACTCCTCTTGGTAACACAGACAAAAGCTAATCTAGAGTCTGAGCGTAAGCGCATTAAATTGCGCATTTTGAGTTCTGGAATTGTTTTCGGCAATGACAGCACATACAAAAGATCCTTCACATAACCCATAGAAGGAAATCGCGGGGTGTCAAGACCAGAACCGATCCAAATGTGGAAGATGTTAGTTGGCTTAAAAATGTTCGAACCTCCATATGCCAATATGGAGGCGTCCCATCTTGCTGATAGATGTAGCCTTTGGATTCCGTATCTAGCTGTGGCATCAGCCACTGCTGAAACATGTCAAGGTAAACGTTTGCTGCAACACCTCGCTCAGTGAAGAAGAAAGGACCGTACAGCTTATGTGCTGACACCTCGCAAAACACATTAATTTTCGTGTGTCATGTTGATGTTCGGTTACACTGCAAGGCTTCTCCGTAACCACGTATTCCAAAGTTGTGCGTGTTAACCTTGCTACTTACGTGGAACGTTGCTTCATTGTTAAAAACGAGAGGCTGAGCAAATGTTTCATCGTTCATGGCTTCCAGCATGAAGCATAACTCATGCGTGGCATGACGTAGCATAACTCATACGTTTGGCGTAGTCTTTCTGTTTCAGTTCCAGCAGTCAGTTTCAGTTCCAGTTCCAGCAGCTGAATTACGTAGTGTTTCATTTTCAGCCTCTTTCTGAGAACACGCCAAACCATTATTTCTGACTTTATAACTCCCTACTGGCTTCGTGAGTCTACTTCCGCGGGCTTCCTTATACTTTGTATATATACATACTGTTGCGTTATACGGGTTCGTGGATTTGAGAGTATCCGATGAAAACACGATGCAGAACAATAAAAAGCACAATTTATTTACAAGAATCACTATTTACAGCACAGTTCCAAAATTAGCTTTAAAAGCGTCGAAAATCTACAATAAATACGCTGAAACAATCAGCAACACAGCTTCAGGCTGTAACTGTAAAGGTAGCTTCACGGCAACACTAAACTTATAATGAACACCGTGGAACAATCACCAATCCACTTTCAAGCTATACTGTAAAGATAGCTTCACGGCAAAGCACTATCTCGATCGCTTTCCGTTCACAAAACTCTCGCGTAGCTTAGCACTCACAGTAAGCAGCTATTCTTACAATTCTCACAATGCCGGCTCTCAGAAACGCAAGGGTTTATATAGCTTTTCCTTAGGTTCCACAGGTTTCGAGAAATATCTCGACAGGAAGTTATTCTAGAAGCTTCCCGATTGGACCATGGGATATCGCCTATTTGGTCGCCAAATGGGCGATAAAGTCGCCAATCTGGCAACCCTACCATACACTATTTTATGGCAACCCTAGTGCTATGTCGGAAAGCTTACATACAGGCGCAACTGCCGAATTTTTCGCAACAATATGATAATTTTTTATTGCGCAGTCATGATGGCTGAGTAGACAGTCTAACAGACGATAAGAATGAATTTTGAAGTGGTCCCAATCTTTATTTTGCGCATATAAAACCATCTTAGGAGATATTATCCAGTCATAATGAAATACAGTAAATCCTATGTACACTGATTTCAAAGTAAGACGTAAGCAGCTGAGAAGCGAAGAGAGAATGCAAAAGAATAATGACGCAATTACTGTGCCAAAAGTTTTTACACTAAATCTGATGTACAGATACAGATAATCTGTGATTGGTTAATTTTCGTTGCCTTTTTCAGACTTATATAACGTAGAAAGATCTGGAATTTGGGAAAACAGATGAATTTAGGGGGAGAATAACTAATCTGGAATGTTAATTTTGAGGTCGCCAATTATTTTTTTTTAAAGCTGCTATCGTATTTTTTTATATCTTACATATACATACGTACTTCGAGCCTGAGGCGAATTCGTTTAACGTTTTCCGCTGTTACAGGTGGCCGTCCTGTACTTTGCGCTTTGCACAAACATTGGTCTTGTTCAAACATCTTACACCCATCTGCGTATGTTGCTGACATTTTGAGATGCTGATGAAATCTTCTCTGCAGTGTCATGACAGAACGACACTTGTTAAATTGTAACACACAGAATGCCTTTTGTACAGGATTCGCTATTTTCACTTACGATACGGTGGCAATGAACCGGACTTTTGATCATTGCGTAGTCTGAACTCGCGCATGCGCAGGCTTCGGATTTATTGCGCTTGCGCCACAAATAACGAAATTTTGAACTTCCTTCTACATTCTGTGTAATTCTTATCGATAAATTCTTTTCAATTAAATAGTTATAGACGTTTGTAATCGCTGTATTCATTTCTAATCACTGTATTTTATGCATTCTTTTAAAAGTACTGTTCTATTGTTTGACGTATTGAGAAAATATAAAAGCTTTATTTCTGAAAAGGATTTATTGATGTTTGTTACATTGTTCACTCTGGTAAACATTTCCTCATCTATCAAACAAAATTTTTAAGACAATTAAAAAATATAATACTATATCTTGTAGGTTTTGCAACATTTGCAATATCAGATACATAAGCTATTTAATAAAGGAAGCAGACACATAAAGTTATTCACACATTAAAAAATAATTTTCTCGACATTTCTTCTATTTTAAAGACAACTATTGTTTTTCTTTCCGTAATTCCTCTTACTAGGAGATAAATGAATGAAATGATATGGCCGAGTATTATATGCGACTGGGGGGCGATGTTGAATGCTGTGGGTACGCACAGTTATCTTTTGTTATATGAGATGAACAGAAAGAAATCAATTCTTTGTAGGGATTTATATTTATTTTAAATAACCAGTTAAATTTAGTTTTAAGTTCTTTCCTATAAGCCTTCATTCCCCTAATTGTTAGTGCCAGAATATTTAAATTTGGTAGCGCGCGTGAATTAATACAAATTCTACCAGTGGGAGAAAAGGTTCAAGTACCAAGTTCTAGAAGGGAAAGTCAAAACCTCTGTGTGTATTGTAGCGTGAGCTTCGGCTTAGCAGTTATTGCTGGTTAAACGTGGCGTAACAGCTGTCACTAAATTTATCAACGCTCTGTTAGGAAACAGGGTAGTCTGAACCCTGTAGGGTAATTCTACTACTTGTTAGTATCCTCAAATTTTGAGTTTAGTTCTTATTCTTTCAGTTTCCGCCCAAGTAAAGGCGCAGTGTGTTAGCATCAAGTTGAGGCATTGCAAATAATTTAATGTTCAACACAAGGCAATGTAAAAGGCCTGAAATGAGTAAGCAGGCACAGTGATCTCTCAGTGCACTGAATACTCTGAGCTAAACTATGAATTAAAACTGAAAACTTGTACTCTCTCCGGTTTTATGTAACCTTTTCATAGTTCGTCGACAAATTTCCAGTACCTTCGAGTTCTCGAAATTGCTGGTAGGCATACACAGTTACAGTTATATAAGGATCTAACCAATTACATTTACACATGGTATAAGGTATTTTCTCCCTCCTTTCTGCATACCTTCGTGGTACAACGGTAGAACACTCGGCGCTTATTCAAGAGGTCAAGGTTCGGGTCCCGGCGAGGGCATTGCGGATTTCTTCAGTTTCCTGACATTGAAAAATTCGAAGTGACTTTACAGTGGCGCTCGAACTAAAAGGTGGTGGATGATGTTTCTTCACCACCACGATTTGGCGCTTGGGTACTCTAATACGCAGTCGCTCTTTAAAAAGGGTGTATGTAAGGTATTTCCTTCCTCCTTTCTGCATGTCTCTGCGGTGTAACGGTAGCACACTCGGCGCATATTCGAGGTTAGAGTCCTGGCGAAGGCATTGCTCTTTTTTCACGGCTCCAGCTTCAAAAAAATCCTAATGTCTTTAGAAAGGAAGAGATCGAAATGTCGCCAAGCCTAGCGACTTTTGGCGATTTCTCTCCACATTTGGCAACAAAAATTAGTTGTCCAAACAGTCTTCAGCTTGCCGTCATCTCACCAAATTGTCGAGAAAGCCATTTACTTCAATATTAAATGAACTTACCCCTGCAACCTTATTTTTCAGAGTTTCATCCTACAAGAGTCACTACAGTTAACCTATAATTTCACTAAAATTATTTACATGTATACAAAATTCGAAACAGTATTTATTATTCACAGAACCAAGTCAACCTGTTCGTCTGGAACCAACTACGATTCGAATTCCCAGTATTCAGTAGTCTTAACCATTCAGCCACTGATGGGGTCACCAAAATGTTGTAGACACTTTATAATCTACATTTAAAACTGGACATTGCAGTCTGATATATAATATTTTTTACGGATTTTGTATTTATTTAGAATTGTAATTAAAATTGTTTTATTTTCCCGTACAACGCAGACGAATTTGAAGAGAAAGCTATGTCGGAAAAGTAAAAATACAAAAGCGCATGCATTTAATATGTAATAAATAAATAACTCGTAATTGCTGTTGCCATCCAGAAAAATCGAAAAAAAACATTTTACCAGATTTGTTCTCGTGAATAATTAAAAAGCTTATAAAAGCAGAATTAAAACACCTCAGCTCAGTTGCTGTTGTTTTAAGCGAACTGTATGGTTTACTTAACGCTGTTATTGATTGTAGCGAATTCGCTGTGAGATTGGATTAACTTTCCCTGTTTTGAATTGAGTTCTGCTTAACGTTTGAGATATTGTGACATTGTGCGAATATCTCTGAGGAAATATTTCAGTATTTTGTTTTATTTCTTGCGAAAAGAATAAATTTTATTAACTTTTAAACGATTGCGCATTCAATCCATTACGAACTCGTATGCGTGCAACAATATTTTCTAACTTATTTCTTAGCTCATGGAAAAGTCATTTTAATATATAAGGTCATATAATAACAAATTTGTTAATATTATCTTTAAATTCCTCTTCTTGGCACAATTTCGTGAATTATAGTTGAGAACGTCACTGTGTGGGTTCAATAAACTATCGATTGCTCTTTCATTTAAAAATTGATTTTTCTTCTTCACACCTCGAAGTTTTAACACTCGAATGAACGTACTTATTTCCGACTTTTATAATGTCTTTCTTCGCATCATTGAATAATTAAAGCAGCTTAAATGTCATGCTCCAGAATTTAGATAAATGACATTTTTACCAAACTAAAGCCTTTCTTTTAATTTAAAAAGTTGTATCATTATTTTCTGAAGATCTTTGAGGGAAATCGTTATTATCGTTTTTCTCTTTCGGAAATGGTGAGTTATTGGTTAATTAGTAATTTCTATCTCAGCATATAATTGGAAAACCACAGAGAGCTTTCAAGCGTAGAATTAAATCCTTTATTTATTTCCGAACAGGCAGAGATTTTTAGAGGTTTCATTGATTTTATACGAGTGTTTGTTTGGGGAATATTTCTTTTCAAGATATTCCCCATTCATCAACCACTTAATATTTTAGCTGAACCAGTGTAAAACTTCGCTTTGCAGTAGCATTTTTTGCTGTTAAATAAATAAGCAATTACTAACTGAATTGTTGCAAATAAATCAGCAGTGTTTTGTTGATTTCAGTGTTGCAAATAAATCAGCAATGTTTGTTGTTAAATAAATCAGCAATTACAAAGTGAATTGTAGCAAATTTTTCTTACAAATTTTTTTGTACGAAATAAGGGATGTACTGGAACCACCAAAAATTTCGAGTTTCTCATTTTAGAGGAAATATCCATTTTGAATATTTTTTGTATTACACCTGCTTGTACGGACATTCTGCAACAAACTCCCGATGCGGTCCTCGTGGAGCGCTACGAATGTGTTGCTCTAGACAATTGCGTAATTCCGGACTACACCCAACAGTCTGTGATAGCCGCCCGGGTAGCATAATGGCAAACCGCACATTGAGTTGATCAACATTAACAAATTTCGCTTACTGCACATGCTCGATGGTATACTGTTGGCGTTGGATAGCGACTAAATACTAGCGACTAAGCATAAGCAATCCTACCCAAGCCTGTTCGTCATGTAGGTCTTATCAACTGTTTACAACTATAGTACTACGGAAATTTGTTTGTGGTTAATGCATTTAAATGCATTTGCTTATGTTTCATTTCATTTTTGATTTATTTTGTTCATAAGCATTACATTTAATATCAGAATCAAACGTAAATGCAGTGATGTGTTAGAAATATTGATTGTACAGAAAGTTGATCGATAGTGAAGAGCAACCTAGAGCGTAGGCAGATTAAATATTAACCTTTTTTTAATACACATGTTGCGGCCACGAACAACTTGACCCATTTCTCGTGCCTGATTTCAAAACGTTCACATTTTCGATAGCTTTGTAGTACGAAGAGAGCAGCAAGCAGCAGTCGGTCTAAGCCGAAGTGCAGAAAGCAAGTAACTCGCGTTCCAGATGAAATCTTAATGCAGAATGAGTTAGTTTAGGTTCTTAGTGCATTTGGTTGGACAATTAATACTGCTGTAAGTAAAATCATTATTGGTTGTTTTAATTCCATTTATATCGCCAGCGTTATGTAAGAGTGGTATTACATAAATTGGTTTCGATATGACACAGTGCAGAAAAAGATTGCTATTTTTAGAATAGAGAGGAAAAATACCGAATTAAAAGTAAGCCTTAAAGGGCTATTGCTAATTTAAATTATAATTTTAATTTTTCTTACATATATGATGTAAGTTGTATTAATATTGAACATCCAAGAGTTTCCAAAAGTCATCCCCCATATAAGAGCATCCCCTAAAGATAATACGAAAATTAAAGCACAAATAGACCAATTATTGCATGCTGGTATTATAAAACCATTATTTAATCTTATGCTGCCCTTGTTTCTTTAGGCTATAAAAGCGATGAAAATGCTAAAACTGGATTATATTTTGATAAAAAAAACTTAATAAAATTGTAAAACAGATTCT
This sequence comes from Stegodyphus mimosarum, assembly GCA_000611955.2. Lineage (NCBI taxonomy): Eukaryota > Metazoa > Arthropoda > Arachnida > Araneae > Eresidae > Stegodyphus > Stegodyphus mimosarum. Next base: position 131,181 of record KK117627.1, read on the forward strand.
GAATACATAACCTAGAACAGAAGCAGTACTAGACCAATTAAAGAATGCCGGCTATTTGCATATCAAGTTAAATGAAGAAGATACCGAGAAAATAGCATTTGCAACTAATTTTTGTTTTTATGAATTTAATAATTGCTGTTTGATTGGGAACACGCCTTAACTGTTTTTCAGAAAGCACATACTCAAATTTTAAATAAATATCAAATTCAGTTTGCCTTAAAATATTTTTATGACATAATAGTAATTTTCCAAAATTTTAAAGAACATTTAGAACATCTGAAAGTAACATTTGACGTATGTGATACAGTCAGTTTTCCGTTTCGCTAAAAAAATAATTTTATAGGTTATGAAATCAAGCAGGAAAATATCAACCTACTAATGCAAATATTGAAGTTATTAAAAAATTACAAGCTGCTAGGAATGGTAAAGAATTACAAAGAAGATTCTTGGAAGTATTAATGTGTATCATAAATTTATTCCACATTATTCAAGAATTTGAGCCCCTGTAACGAATTTACTCAAAAAAGGTATTCCATATAATAAATGGACGCCTGAATGCCAGACAGCCTTTCAGAATTTAAAAGGTGCTTTAATTTACAGACCTATTTTAACTCCATTTAATCTAAAACATTCATGTCATGAATGGTAAATGGTGTCCGCCGAAAACATCGTGGAGAAAACAACGCAAGCCGAAAACGCCGTGGTAAAAAACATCGTGTTTAAAAACATCGTCATCGAAAATATCGTAGTAAAAAATAAAGTACCTACAAATCATCGCATGGCGATAACATCGCATACATGCGTTTTAAAAGCTGCAAATGCATTTTCGCGAAATGATTTGGGAGGGAAAACAGCGATATTTTTACTTTTATATTTCATATTTTTGAATGAACTAATAAATTTTTGCTGAAAAAGTAATAAAGAAACTTGAGTATTTAAAAATTGAAAATGGCTAGTAAGTTAATGCAATTTATAGCCTTTAATAGAATATTAAGTTTACATGTTTAATTAACAAAACGTCATTAATAAATGAATCTTGTTTTATAAAGTTTTACTCGTAATGTTTCATGCAAAATACAGCCTAAAAATGTTTGGGAAAAGGTGTAAGATTTTAGTTTAAACTAACAAAGTTTTACGTTAATTTCTCTTTCCTATGAGCTCTTATTTCAACTTCCCGTTACAATGAGCGCGCGTTTCAGCTTTATGCTAATTTGAAGTGGAGCCAAGTTTTGTATTTAAAAGGTTAGCAAGGAACTTCTCAGAGTGAGAGAGCTTTTAGTCTCAGATCACTGCGGCTCTGTTCGACGTCCACCTGACTAGCTAGTATTTAAGTTCTAAGCCTTAGCGCTGTTACGCTATTACTTATTGAAGAAATCTAAGTGCGTTAGTATTTGCCAAGTCTTGCTACGCACCATTGATCGTTTAGCATAGAGGCCAACCTCGCGTTTATAGCTCTGCGAGCAACGACTTCTTAGTTTTCTACTTAGCTTTATTTTAAAGTATTTGATTGTTCAGTTTAGACCCAAGTGCGGTCATTATTTTCTGTTATCCATTCCGAGTTGGGAAGTGGCTGTAAATAGTGGTTTAATAAAAGGGTAATTTTAATCCCTTTGTACGTGCAGTTATTCTACCACTTAACCACAGTTATTCTACCACAGAACAAAGCTGCATTCAGCTCCCTGTTCACGATCAGGACCTTAACACGGTCAAGACCATGTTCGGCAAACGGATGCACAGAACCCTCAGTCCTCACAAAGGAAGATAAATAACTGCATGAGGTAACCTCAATAAAAATTGCTTAGTTAATTATCAAATTATTTTCTTTCACGTTTGTTATTCTGATATTGCTTTAGTGAAAATTACGTCTCGTTTTGTTTTCATTTATTCTTAACCTGTCGTTAGCATTCTCATATATAGCTTGCAATCAATTATTTGGATCTCGATTTGTTATTTATGAGGATAGTCAGTTACATAATATGTCAGTATTGGATTTGATTCATTGGATTATGCCAAAGCGCACTAGGACTATCTGCTTAAAAGGAGGTATGCCTTTGTAGAGTACTTTCTCAGGCACTGGCACAAATTCACATTATACATTAGGAAAATCACGAAAATCTCATGCAACCAGCTTGTTCGTAACCTAGTTTCATAAACCTAGTTTGCTCATAAACCTAGTTTACAGAAAATTGGTATATAATTCTAAGGGATTCTAAAGAAGTTTATCATTAAAGAATATTATCGTATTCAATAACTAGCCGCTGGGCGACAAGCCTTCGTCTGGCTTTTAAGTGTACCAGAAAAATGTCTAAAGAGAACACCAAACATTAAATTTGAAAACTGCACAGAATTTTACTCTGCAGAACAATTTTATCGAAAAAGAAACAAACAACAACCCTTAATACGAATCCCTTAATACGTATCCCTTAATACGAATATTAATTATCCTAATAAATAAATTAACCAACTTCCCTTTGCAAAATGTTAAGAACTCAAATGGTATAAACAGATTAAGAACTTAGAAAGATTAAAAAATATCATGCAAAACTTTTTATAATTAAAATTATATATAATTAAAACATAATATTACAATGAAATAAGCAATATCCCTTGATACAAATATTAATTATCCTAATAAAGTAATTAAACAATTTGCAGTTGCAAAAAGAAACAACTTTTTAATTTCTTAAACTTTTCAGTCTCTTAAAAAAAAGAATAAAACTATTCAAAATGATGCAATTTCATCAAAAATCTATCGACAACAATAAGAAAGGAAAATTGTTGCCAAAACTACATTTTAAAATATCTGAGATGTGATAAGTGTATTCGGAAGCTTCATTTAAAAAATTAAAAAAAAATACAAAATATTGCTATTTTTCCAAAATTCCTTTTTTAAAAGGAGTCGAAAGGATTAAAGTTCAACGTTTCCAAAAATCAAAGGAAAATAAACGGCACATTTTTTAAAATAAGTTTTTTTAATTAAAAATTCCGCGGAAAAGATGTTAAGCTCACCTTCCTAAATAAATTCGTATTTAATCGATTTATTGAAATACGAAATTTATTTTAAGTTCGTAAAATAGCTAAGTGTCTACGCTTCACGACGATGTAAAAATGAAATCTATAGAGTAAAATCTCGCTTTCCTGTAGCCCATTATGTCTCAAAATGACGCGATGTGGTCACAAAACATAAAATAAAAAAAATTCTAATTCGAATTTCGAAAAAATCGCTTCGAGGTGCACTGGCTCTTGTGTAGATATACCTATGTACCAAATTATGCGAAGAACGAAGCTCTTGTGTAGATATACCTATGTACCAAATTATGCGTGTGTGTGTGCGTGTGCGTGCGCGTGCTTGCGTGCGTGCGTGCGTGCACACACACACACACAGCCAGACTCTTTGTTTTATTATATGTAGAGATATATTTTCGTGAGGTATACGACAGTTAAAAGTCCATTCACCAGCCTGAGTACTAGAATACTGCTGCTTGGATATTTATAATACCATTTCAAAGAATAGTGTTAGAATCTAATATTATACCGGCCGAAAACGTGGTAAATATTTCTAAGGTACTCTATTGAATCTAGCTCTGGACGACCCACTGAAATGGAGGAATAAATACCTAGAATTTCCTTTACATCGATCTTACAATTCTGGAGCTCCTTTTGAGCTAGTAGAATGGTATACATTCAATTAATTGTGTTAAACCACAGGAAATAATCTGCTTTGAGGCACTTTCAATTGCGGAAAACTTCCTAAATGAAACTGGTTGGTATTTCCTTCCACTTAAAGGAGAGCTTGTTGTCGTCCAGAAGCCTCCGGTTACTAAGATGATTAATTCCTCGAAGGGTATGCCAGAATTCTGAAGTTTCCAACCGCTCGACCAATGGTAGCCAACATCCTGCTAAATAGAAATATGATTACATTTTGCTCACTTCTGCAATTTTGTAATAACGGAAGTAGACGAACTACTAAAGATATTATTTAATGAATACGACTTTTGAGGTGTTTTTAACCTATCGCCAGCCTATATATATATATAGATAAGAAAGGAAATGATTTCGGTGCACAATTCCGATGGTCGAATACGATTACGAATTATGGTCCACAAAACACGTTTTCGTTATTGTTTCAATGATGTTGTCCATGTGTCACTAACACGATTTTACTATTCCAAACATGTTCTGTCGGATTTAAATCCGAAGGATACGTGGGTCACTCCATACGCTGGATTTCTTGACTCTCAAGATAATCGATCACTGATACAGCACGATGGGCACGAGCATTACTCCGCATTAGAACGATGTTCTTACCGATTGCACTCTTAGAAAACTTGACATAAGGCTCAAGAATCTCATCTTTGTATATTTCAGCATTTATAGTTGTGCTGTTAAAAATATGCAGACCAGTGCGGTCACTGAAAATGATGTCCACGATTCCACCATCTTTGCAGCGATGCCTTTCAAGAATGTTTCCAAGGTTGTTGCTTGTGTTTTGCTCCGTCTACGTTGCAACAAGTCTGTAATCATTTTCCGAACACAAATGAGAGTAAAGACAGCTTTGTTCCATTCGGTGGTACTTCAGTCGTGACGGTCACTACAACCAGGTACTCTTCTCAGTCCAAGATGAAGGGATACAAATTATGTGTTTCCTTCCATAGACACCTCTTTTATGGAGCTTCAAGGTGTACCTGGATCTCTAGTATCTGCAGCTGAAACGAATTCCCTTGCGAACTAGGTTGGCGATAGTTAATCTTTTCATTTAGCACTCGTTGCCAAGTACCAGTTCTAAAAATCTGTTTTGCACGTTTTTGAAATTGACGTGATTTTCTAATTTGCATACATCAGCAGCGTTATTAAATTGTTTTTAGGTTCTCCAAACGACACTTTTATATCATTACCTGTCATGCTGCCACCCTTGTCGGTATACTGATTAGCGGTGTTGGGTGGTTTATCGTTGAGTCTTTTCTCGAATTCCGGAGAAGGCATGAATGTTTGTAAAAGTTTAGTGTCTGTGCGATATGGAGGCACTTAAAATACTGGCGAGCCGAAAGTTCTCTCGAGTGGTCTGAATGTAGTTAAAGAGGGATTGTAGATACTCGAATCAGTCACCTGGAGAATTTCTCATCAAAAATGGCGTCTGGTTGTAGGGTTAATGCGGTGAGAATGATACCTATACAACTAAAAGTGAAATTCTGGTATCCCAGCTTCTCTATTCTACTTCTGTTTTGGAAAAGGCATGTCATTTCCCACAATTCGTCAAATGTTTTCGTGATTGAATTATATTGTGCTTATGTTCCGGTTAAGGCTTTTATGCCTTTAGTTAATCTACATGCAATAGTTGTAGAATTATCAAAAATTTAAAATTTTAAGTGGTACTAGCCCTAACGTGTTGGCTATTTGTTTACATTTGAAACTCTTTGTAGTATAGTGAATTAATTCTTTTAGTACAACAACTTCAGCGTCTTTTTGCCCAGTGGGACCAGAAGTTAACTTTAAATTTTTGTTCACGGAGAATTGTGTTTTTCTGCCCGTTGGCCGAATTGCTTCTTTTTGCGTAGAAACTGTAATTTTATTTGCAACAATTGTTTTTTCAACTGTATTTGGTGTTTTAGGTTTTCTTGTATTTTACATTTTGAATGAAACTGCTTTGAGTTTTTATGTATTTTTTCCTTGCCGCAAAATGAGAACTAAATTGACTGGATGAGAAAATAGAGGAAATAAGTTTCAATGAAGGGCAGGAAAAATGTGTATAATTTAATAGGCCGTACAAATATGTCCTGTGGTCCATATCAGATTTTTTTCAAAACCGATTGTAAAATGGCTTTGAAATGGACACAAAAAAGAGAATTTTTCTTGACGCCTGTACGAACACTGCGAAAAAAAAAGGGGGGGAGACAGTTCTATTTCTCCCGTTCTACTGGGCCGATTGACAAAATTCAAAATTGCGTTTTTCATGTCTCGAAAGTGCGACTTAGGATATGTATTAGATTTATATACGGTACAGCTTGAGTATAGGACCCCATTGGCGATTTTCAGCTTGGCACACTTTTTGGATGGTATTTTTCTGGTAAACCAGCAAATTCTAGAATACTCCATTTTGGCAACCCTGTCTGTATCTTCACTAAATCTCGCAAGGAGTCAAATATTGACGTATTCAACAAATTTCTAGAAATTGTAAAGGACATAAACTGGGCAGAGTATAGGATTTCTTTGTAAATTTACCATGATTTTGTAAACTTTACTAAATTTCCAGCATTTCTTTACTGTATTTTTAATGTAAACATGTATTCTGAACTCCTGTTTTTAGTTTTGCATTTTCAACATTACTGCTTAAAATATGCCTCATTTACTTGTGCATTTTCAAACCTTTTTTTTTCTTTTTAATTTAAATAAACATTCTTAACTCCTATTTCCATGTTTTTAATTTAAACATGTATTCTGAACTATTTTCAGTTTTGCAGCTGAAAATGACTGCTAAAAATATGCAATTACAGTTTCAGTTTTACTGTTTAAATATACATTCTAAATTTTCATTTAAAATTTTTCTTGTTAAAATGTGCATTTTAACTTCTATTTTCAATTTTAACTGCTTTTCTAAGGTTAAATTTGTATTTTCAATATTATTATTTAAAATATGCTCCCACTTAGTTATGTACTTTCAAATTTGCTGTTTAAACACATATTCTAAAAATTTTTCTGGTTAAAACGTGCTTTCTAACTTGTGTTTTCAATTTTAACTGCCTTTCCATGGCTTGGCGACATTTTTCGGTTGCCAAGCCAAAAAATCGCCAATGGGGTCCTATACTCAAGCTGTTCCTTATATACAGCGTTATTCTAATATAGGTATTTTGACACAATCAAACTTTTCTGAAATGACATCCCAATTTTTTTTTTATATTTTGATTCTAGGTTTCAAATGATGCCAAACTACCAAAGTTTCTAAAAAATCGTACGAGTAGGTTCTAAAATAATAGGTCTCAAAATTTTAGCTCCTCAATGTTCATTGAATTTGATATATATTTATTAATATCTCATTTCTTAATAAACTTACTTAATTCCTTCTTACACATTTCGAAATTTAGGTTCATTTCAAATAATATCGGCACATTTTTTACGATTTATTTTTAAAATTTATATTTTTTAAATACGAGGGTAAGTTGAAAAATAAGTTTCCCCTGTCGACTGTAGTCAGAGTTGTGTATGAAAGTCAAAAAATAGAATGAGACATTAAAGATATGACATACTTTTATTTTTCCACATAGGTACCAAGTACATTGAGACATTTGTCATATCGCTTGATAAGCTTCAAAAAGCCCTCCAGGAAAAAATCAGGGCTTTGCATATGGAAGAAGCGTTGAACGGCTTGTTTCACTTCAGTATTGCTTCCAAAGCGCCTTCCCCCGAGATTTTTCTTCAAAGCCGGAACCCCCATGTGTTGTTCCTTGCGTGTCGAGCTCAATTGTCGGGGCACCCATCGTGCTGACACTTTTCTGTATCGAAGAATGTCGTGGATGATGTTTTGAGCTCGCTCATGTGAGATTCCAAGTTCTTCCGCTACTTCATCGATGGTGATACGCCGGTTCGCTCTAATCATGTCATCCACCTTCTTGACATTTGCATCTGTAGTGGCCGTGCGCTTCCGTCCAGCTCTCGGTATGTCCTCCATTTGCTGACGTCCATCACTGAATGTGCGACACCATCTCCGCACCATTTGCTTCGACATCACACCTGGCCCATAGACTTCCACGAGGCGGTTATGAATTTCTGTTCCTGATACTCCACGTACCCATTCATAGCGGATAACCGCTCTCACTTCCTCCTTTGACCACGAATTCAAAACGCACCTTCTCTCCATACCTACCGGGGCTCA